>OY720442.1:61921695-62018930 GCA_963082915.1 Dolichopus griseipennis
CCGTTTTTAAGATATTGCAATTTAAAGTGAAAATTTAAAAAAAAAAAAAAAAAAAAAATCAAACTTTCAAAAAAACTACTATAACTGTGAAATTTTCAAAAACACCCTGTATTATTATTATACCATTGAAACCATTGATTGGGCCTTTCTAATTATATTTTTACATACATATTTAAATAAAAAAAATTTTAAAACTTTGAGGTTGTCACCTCCAAAATCCCTCAAAACAAATTGTCAGAACCAAACTCAATATTGTATCCAAACCTAAAATGCATTCTTACATTTTTAAATTTGCCAAAAAGGCAAAATAAATTTATGACAAATAAAGTATGAAAATGTATTTTTTAATAAAATTGCATTTATTTTTTGCATGTCATTTTTGCATTTATGTTCTCTGGTGGAGCTATTTGTCAACATATGCCATACTTAATATATACCGTTGGAAAGAGTTTTAAGAGAGCTTTCTAATGGTATAATAATAATACAGGGTGTTTTTGAAAATTTCACAGTTATAGTAGTTTTTTTGAAAGTTTGATTTTTTTTTTTTTTTAAATTTTCACTTTAAATTGCAATGTCTCAAAAATGGTAGCACCGATCCAGATGAAACAAGATGTTTATGAAAGACAATATCATGCCCTACAATAGTGTAAGTAGTTGGTTCCAGTTTATGGACTAACAGGAAAAATATAACATTTTAATAAAAATGCTACAAAATCTTAGGAACATTTTGTAATGCATTTTTCGACCACTAGATGGCGCCATCGCCACTAATGGTATATATATTCGAAAACTTTGAGATATTTAGTACCGTTATGTGATGACGTCATCTTGATAGCTCACAACCCCTTTCCGGAAGTTTCACCAATATATATGTACAAAAATGTATATAATATTATATACAATTGTATATATACATTATTTAGAAAATATATTCTAAAATACAAGATATTAGTGAATATATTTATTTTAAAAAAAATGTAAATGCTTGCAAATGTAATCATTTAACATGACTATTTAACATTATAAGTATAAATATATATCTACATACATATAATATATATATAAATTTAAATGAATTATTTTTTTTTTGCAAAATAAAAAATTTTTACATAATTTAAAAAAAAAAATAAAACAAAAAAAAATAAGTTAAAAATTTATTCATTAAGTTGTATTACATTTATTTTTTTCTCATGCTAATTGGATGTACATATATATTTTTGTTTGTACGTTTGTTTGTTTGTTTGATTGTTTGCTAAGCAGATTATTACTGCGGAAAGATTAATGCACTACAGACAACATTAAATGCTCTTTAAATACTCTTGTTTATTTTTTTTTTTATTTTTAAATTTTTCATTTGCATAAGTAAGTTTTAGTTCAGTACTTATATATACTTATATACACTTATTAACATATATAACAGATATACATATATATACATAATTTTAGGATAACATTTTTAATTTTATATAAGTAGGAGCAAAAAGTTGAGTTTTTTTTTTTTGAAATTTTCAAATTCAGACAAAAAAATTCAAGGAAAATTGAAAAACAAAAACAACAACAAAGTCAAAATAATTTCAAATCCATTTTCATAATAAAAAACATTGAAAAGGAAAAAGGAAAATACAAAATAAATTATAAAATAAAGTTAAATATAACAAAATGTTAAAATATTTTGAAAAGAAAATTATATGTAAATATAATTATATATATATATATATACAAAATAATTGTATTAAATGAAAACGCATGCGCTAAAAAACAAATTATTTGCATTTTCTTTTGTAGTTTTGTTTGTTTGTTGTTGTTGTTTTTTTTTTATATTATTATAATAGGATAATGTTAAGAACTGAAATATGTATGTATGTATGGATGTGTATGTAAATATCAAGATATTTCTCTATACTAGAGTTGTTTATTTGTATATACATATATGAATATCAAGGATACTTTGGATACTATTATTAAACTACCATAGTATTTTATGTATATGTATACATAAATTATATATATATATATTTATATATACATATATTTACAAATAGTTAGTTGATTATAACGAAAAATTCCAGCATTTTTATTTTCTTTTATGATACAATTTCAAACAAATATTTATATATACATATTTACATACTTACATAATATAACTTATAAATATTATATACGTATAAATATATATTAAAATGTATAGAAATAAAAAAAAATAGAAATATGTACAAGTATTATATTTATATTAAGCAGCTTTTTGTTTTTTTTTAAATATATAATATAATATTATATTATTATCAAAGTCATATATACATATTGATGTCACATAAGAAAAACAACAAAAAAAAAAAAGCAAAACACATAAAACAAAAAAAAAAAAATTTCAATGTTTTCAATTTATTTTTAGTTTTACGCTGATATTTAAAAATCATCTTTTGTGTCACTGTTTTTTTTTTTCATATACTACATAATATATATATGTATATATATATAACATACATATATATACATACTGTTATTGTAAACTTTCATTTTAGCTATTGGTATGATAATCTTTTTATATAATTAAATTAACATAATATAATATTTTACATAAATGTATAGAGATTCAGAAGAAAAACAATAACAACAAAAACAAAAAATTTCAACTTAAAATTTCAATACTAATTTTTTTGTTTTTTTATTCAATTTATTCTATAGATTTTTTTTAAATAGCAAACTGTCGATACGAAAAAAAAATAAATAAAGATATATATATATATATAAATATAAAATAAAATACATAATATTACATACTTATAAAATTACTTTGATTATTATAATACTTACAATATTGATATTCATATTATACTTTTATATTAGATAATTATCTACATGTAAAGATTATATATTTATATATATATATATAATAATAAATTATTCCATAATCTAAGAAATGAAGATTAAGTTATTAATATAATATGATGATGATATGATAGATACTATGATAGATATACATGTTGTATCTATAGATAATTATTATATTTGTGTAATTGTTTTAATTTTAAATATAAAATTAGAAGTTTGAAAAAATTTTTTTAAATTCGCACACTGCTGATTGTATATCAGGCTTCTGTTGCCTATATATCAGGCAATAGCGTAAACAATATTTTTTCGAAAATTTCGTTCGATACTGATTCGTTGGAATCGTTTTAATTCTCTCATTTTATTTTAGTTTTTCAAATTTCAAATATTTTTTATTTATTTTCTATTCAATATGAAATATTTTTTATTTATTTTTCATATATACATCGAGTATGAGAAGATCAAATGAACGCTTTGAATGCATCGCTTGCTTTAACGCTTTGACGTCTGCTTTTTTTTTTATATGTAACTAAACACAATAAACAAAGCGAATGTCTGCAAAATTTTGAATTGAAAAATTTTCAATTACTCGCTTGTTTTTTATGCTTTTGACATTAAATTTTGAGCATTACCTTTTTTAAATTCAAAATTTGTCTACATGTATAGTACACAAGTGATATCTGCAATCTATCTTGTAAACAACCATAAAAAAAATTGACTTATGAAATATGTCAAAATGTCTATTTTGAAATTTTTATTACATCATACATAGTTCCTTTGCTTGTTTTACTGCTTCTTCAAAAATAAGCACACGAAGCAAGCAAAACGTACATTGGGTTTTCGCCTAGGATTGTATCGAATTTGTACAATTTTTGACGGAGATGGGTTTGTGTGGCTTTCTTTAATGAAGGTTTTTGTTTTAATTTATAGATGAAAAAAAAATTGGTCCATCCCCTCCCAGATAAAATTTCAAATTATACATTTTTTATAAAAAAAAGTTTAATTTTTCTAATAAGAACTAAGACAAAAAATAGAAGGTGAAGGTTTTTAAAGTGAATCATAATCTTATGAAAACCATTCTCAAAATAAACTTGTAATAATCATTACTTTATATAAAATAGAAATGAATTTAATCTGAAATATAAAGTAAGATAATAAAGAAAAAAAAAACCATTTGCAACTATTTCCAAGCGCATTAGAAACCTTTTCAAATGAATAAACACCTTTTTAATTTGAAAAACAGCCTTATCTATATTTCATTTATCATTATTTAAATTATATTGTAACATGAAAGAGTTTTATTTGAAATTAAAAAGGTTTTAAATAATTTTAAAAAAGATTTGATAATCTTTGAAAAACTTATCACACACCCTTATTTTATTAGCTTTGGTTTTTGCAAATTGTATGCTCTATATTGCATATAATAAAACAATATTTATATTATTATACATTGTGTAACCTTAAAAAATTTAGGACTTACATTTACAAAAGTCCGAAGTTTTATCGCAAACTTTTGAATGAAGTCGGAATTCGAAGACTATCGTAGTGAACTTAAACCACTTTGTTTCTACATTTATGTATAACTTTATTATAGAGAGAGTGAAAAGGATCTTTGTTATGTAAATACTTTATGAGATAAGTTTCGCAAACAATTTTATTACATCTATAGCAATTTATTATAATGTAGGATTATACATAAAATTTTGAGATTTTTTTTATAATATAGAATCATTATCATTAATGATCAACACTAATAAAATTTAATTTTTTACCTTTTCATTTTTCAAAAGCAAATTAAAATATTTAAAAAAAAAATCATTGCTCTTAATAAATTTTAAACAACCTACATAATATTTGTCTAAATGAAAAAATTTGAACTTGAAAATAAAATATAGAATTTTATTAAACAGATAAATTTGTATAATAAATGTATTTTTTTTGAATTATGTCAAAATAATTTCCAACATGAAAATTTTTATTTAAATAATGTGGTTTCCATTTATCAAAGTGTTCAAATCCATTTTAATCTGTTTTCAAAGATTACTTCGGTTTTTTTATATTAGTATACTTATAATGGATTAAAATTGAAAATAAAATGTATACAGCATTCGGTATTATAAAGATTTGTGGGGTTTTGAGGGGAAATATTGTACCAGACATATGGTTTATAGATAAGTATACTGGATAATATAAAGTTAAAAAAAACTACAAATTTTAATAGTATATGTTTAACCAGTATTTCATTAAAATTTAAAAAAAAACACTTAGAAGTCTCGATGCTTTAGTGGGTAAGCACACTGATTTATAATTGAGGCAGTGTTAGTTCGATTTCGCTGCATGTCCCAAATAATACCTAAAAAAAAAATTAAAAATATACGATAAAAATCAATTAAATATTATTATTCTTATAAATATTAGAAAATTTTGGCAAAAGTATACACAAGCCAATGTAAAAGTACACACAAGGATCATAAGGCCTAAGTTTAGGGGTAGCGTATTCCCATCAAATATACCAACAATAACAAATAAATTTCCTATATGAATAATTCAATCTTATCCTATATCATTTTATGTATAGAAAACCGTATTATATTTTATAATTGCTATTAAATTGCTTTCATTTTTAATGAAATAAATTAATATATGAAAGTTTATTAAATTTTTAAAACTTAAAATACAATTAAATATAAGTAAAAGTATACAATCTTATAAATTCTTTTATTAAAATATTTAAACTTCAATCTATATTTTTTACCATATGTTACAGTGTATATATTCACAATATTAATTTTCAGGATTTAAATACACTCCTTTATACTACCACTGTTTCGTCAGTATACCACAAAATTTATACTTATATACGAGTACAACTATACCCAATTTCTCCAGATTATAATAATAATAATAATATGCCATTCGATATATTAGAAGTTCATCTAAACTGCTTTTTACTATATATATAATTTAACATCAATATCGATTAAATTTATAGTTATAAATATATATATAGTAACTGAATTTGAAGTTTCGAGTTCGAAATGAATTCCCATATATTATAGTTCGAAATGAATTCCTATATTATAGTTCGAAATGAGTTCTTATATCATAGTTCGAAATAAGTTCCTATTTATTATATTTCGAAATTAATTCCTACTTTTAGTTTGAAATGAGTTCCCATTTATTATAGATCTAAATAAATTCCGATATCATAGTTCAGAATGAGTTTCTATATATTATAGTTCGAAATGAATTCCTATATTATAGTTCGAAATTAGTTCCTATATTTTAGTTCGAAATGAGTTCCTATATCATAGTTCGAAATGAGTTCCTATATTATAGTTCGAAATTAGTTCCTACATTATAGTTCGAAATTAGTTCCTATATTATAGTTCGAAATTAGTTCCTATATTATAGTTCGAAATGGGTTCTCATGAATTATAGTTCGAAATGAATTCCTATATTATAGTTCGAAATGAGTTCTTATATTATAGTTCGAAATGAGTTCCTATATCATAGTTCGAAATTAGTTCCTATATTATAGTTCGAAATGGGTTCTTATATATTATAGCTCGAAATGAGTTTCTATATCCTAGCTTGAAATGAGTTTCTATTTATTATAATTCGAAATGATTCCTATATTATAGTTCCAAAATAAGTTCCAATACCAATATTATAGTTCGAAATGAGTTTCTATATCATAGTTCGAAATGAGTTCTTATTTCATAGTTCGAAATGAGTTCCTATATCATAGTTCGAAATTAGTTCCTATATTATAGTTCGAAATAAATTCCAATATTATAGTTCGAAATGAGCTGCTATATCATAGTTCGAAATGAGTTCCTATATCATAGTTCGAAATGAATTCCTATATTATAGTTCGAAATTAGTTCCTACATTATAGTTCGAAATTAGTTCCTATATTACAGTTCGAAATTAGTTTTTATATTATAGTTTGAAATGAGTTCCCATGTTATAGTTCGAAATTAGTTCCTATATTATAGTTCGAAATGGGTTTCTATTTATTATAGTTCAAAACGAGTTTCTATTATATAATACCTCTATCCTATGGTCATATTCCAAATCTTATTATTCTTCCTAACATTTAAAAGAACATGTTAAATTATTTTAACATTTAACATTTATTCATATTAAAAGCTTTTTTTGTAAACTTAACAGGTCAGTTTAAAAGGAATTAATAAGTAATAATAATAGTATATTACATATTTATTTCACCTTAAATTAAAACTATAATTAAATATAAAAAAATATTATTAATATTTTAATATACTATAGGTAAATGCTAATATGTATAAAATTAAAGGGTAAAAAAAGACTCGCATTCATACCACATTAATAGTACCAAAAAAAAATTCTGATTTTAATTATGTACAATTTAAGACCCATTTTCATTTTATAATTAATACTTTGCACGTTATGATTTTTTTTTTTTTTTTATTAATAGCACAGATTTAAACCCTTATTAATATAATATTAATATATATATATATATATAGAAATATTATAACACCGTTCTTTTGAAACCTTTTTAATTTAATTATTTATTTGTTTCTTTTTCCTTACAGTTTCTCAAAATTTTGGGGATCATTATAGTTTTATACTCTTCATATTCTGGTGGCTGAATATTATAGTGGTAAGTAAAAACTAATAAATAACAATGAAAATTGATGAAAAACAAGAATAACAAAAATTTCTATTTTTATATACAGATATACATATATATAAAAATTTATTTACAAATATATTTATAATATATTTCTATTCCTTTTTACTTTTTAATATAATATTGTATATTGTATATATACATATTGTATATTAGAAAGTATATATATATACTTTATAATATATATATATATATATATATATATATATATATATATACATTTTCTTAAAACTATACACGTCTTAATAGTTATTTTAAATTATCCAAGATTAAACACATGAGACGAAAGAAAATATCCATATAAGTACAATTTATTTTGTTTTTTTTTTACTCAATCCTTCCTTTTATTTTTTCCATTGATGTTTGCACTAAATATTATACATTACATAAATATATATATAAATTTTCTTATGTTATTAAGGTGTAGATTGGTATGTGAACATTTTTATAAAAATATTAGAAACAATTTTTTTTTTAAGAAAAGATACCACAGAAAAATTGCTTTAAAGAAAATTCAGCTCCTGAATTATCAGATGTGTTTATTTATACAATTACCTATTTATTTTTCCTTAACAAGTTTTTTTTTCCTTTCTTTTCTCTTTTTTACTTTATTTTCTTTTATGCATATATATATATATATATATATAAACATATATATAAAAATATTTGACTACCCTCTGGAATCTATTTAACTAAATAAATAATATATACGTGACTTTTAGCTCTAGTCGAAAAGCATAACGCAATAGATTAGGGTAAAATAGCAAAAAAAAAAACAACAACAAAAAAAAGGAAAATGGGAAAATGAAAAAAAAAACAAAAAGTAGTTGAGAAAAAGGAAAAAAAAAAAAATTGTATTGACTATGAAAAATTGAAGACTTACTTTCAAAAAAAAAAATATTCATTTTCTTTTTAGTTTCAAAAAAAACAAACTTCCATTATTTTATATATTTTTATATACGTATATAATTTATTATATGTATATACATACATATTAGATATAATATTATATTCTAAATGGTATTTTAGTTTTTTGGTTTTTTTTACTTAACTAACGAAATAATAGATATTTGTACAACAAGATGAAAATCTTCAGCTATCCATTTTTAATATAAAAAAAAACATGGATACAAAAAAAAACTGAATTCAAAAAAAAATTTGTAAGGAAGAGAAAATGAAAAATTTTCGATTTAGTTAAAAACTAAAAAAAAAGGACCAAACTTCTCATGTAAAAAATTTAAGCTAATCAGGGATCCCGATCCTTTCTTCTAAATATATTTACATTAAATTTTCTTATATATAGAAATTTTTTTTTTTTAAATAGATTGAATTTTCCTTTAAGTTTTTTTTTTATTTTTTTTTCTTCCCCCACTTATAATTAATCAGTTAAAGTAAAGAGCTGCTCTTATGTTTTTTTTTAATTTAATTAGAGATACTCTATTTAGTTTAAAGTGTAGAAGTCATTTGGCAAATTGATTAAGTGCAGCAGAATTTGGTCACTATTTTATTTCAAAAATTTAAGTTAAGGATTTATCAGGTGGGCTTAGGCGAATAAATTAGCAAGGAAAGGGGTTCCTGTGAAATTAAATCAATTGGTTTACAAATAGCATGTGAATATATCCAGGTTAGTTTGCAAATTATCATTGGTCACTGGGCAGTATAGCCACGTATCTATCCAATCTGGAATTTTCTTAAAAAAGCTCCTGCAGGAGCTGTAAAAAAGCAAAATGATACAGCCAGGTTATTTGTAATTATAATCAGTCACTGGGCAAGAAGTGCCCTTATGCAGCCAAACAGTGGAATTCCTTACAAAAACTCCTCCTGAAGCTGTAAAGAAGCAAAATGATATTGAAAATGTTTAGGACTTTTTTGTAGATCGATAGAGTGCAAAACAGAGCTATTCGTCATATAAAGAATCCCAGTGTTACCTCAACGTTCACTCCACTTAGCCATCGGCGCACAGTCTGGTCACTTACCTTGTTTTATAGATACCTAGTGGGAACGAACACCTGTTCTTAAGAAATAAAAAAATTAATTTAAGAAGAATATTAACATCTTTCTCCTCAATATCCCTCCAAATTTTTACCATCCCTCATAATCCTAAATTCCTAAATAACCTACCCACAATCCGAAAATCCTTCCATATTCCCATCCCTATAACCAAACTGTACATTTGTATCACAGGTTCTTTGGCATTCGAGGGTTCCATTCCCTAGTAAAAAAAAAACTATACAATCTTGAGCTAATTGAGGATTTCAGGCAGAATTGACTTCAATCAACAACCTTATCTACTTACCTATCAGGCGATTTTAAAACTAGCCTTCATATTCTTCCATTACTCGATTTAAGCTGAAGTTAGATGATAAAGCTTCTATTCATAGTAGAGTATAACTTGACTCTTCAGACTATGGTATTTTCGAAAAATATACTTAAGAAGTCGTCGATTACCTCTTGGATAGTTCAACATTTTGATTTCAATATTTTACATAATTAAAATTCAATCGACCTTCCAATTATATGTCCCTACCTAAGCATTATTTGAAAATTTTTAAGGCATCATACTTGAACTTGTATTAGAACTAAATAATATTAAATTAAAATTTTGTTAAAATAATGAAATTGTATCCAATTTGGATAGTGGAATATCCCCAGTAATTGGATAGCCTTTTAAAGTTTCTTTAGAACATTACACATTCGTATAGAATACAACATCATAATATGATTTACATAGAATATTTTTCAAAAATTATTTCCTTAAAAAAAAAAAACAAAAAATTAGTTTTTAAATGTGTTCTTTTGAAAATTTATTACCAGTAGGATCTTGTAAGTCTAATATACCTGAACAACTTTTTTATTTTGAATTGTTTTTTAGTTTTTTTTTTCATTTATAATAAAAAATTTAAGGAAAATTTTTTTTTTTTTAAATAGAGAATGAAAAAAAGAAAATATTATGTATAAAAGAAAATTTGGAAAATTTTGTTTGTGTTTATGTAACGAAAAACATTTTCCTTTTTTTTTTTGTCTGTTTATTTTCTCCTCTTTTTCTTAAAAATGCCTTTTAATGTTTCCCTCTATGCTATTTATCTTTAGAAGATAAATCCATTTTTTTACAAGTTATTTTAAACATTTGTAAATATGTACCGTTGTATGAAATACTGTATATGGACGATTTTAGGCAGAATGGTTGGCTATATTTGGGCTATGACCACCATTTCTTTGGTTAACTATTTTAAAGTTTTGTGTCATTGTTTTTAGGAGGTCTTTTGACACTTAGTTATTGTTACGAATACCTTGAATTCCATTCGACGCGTTTGCCGGACATTTTTTGCCAATCTTCTCAGTTTTGCTACGTCATATGCTTTTTATATCCTGGATCTTCCTGGTTAGACAATTTTGGAAATAGACTTAAATTAATTGTATATAAATAATTAGTATGGACATCCTTAATATTTTATAGTTTGTGTGAAAGATTCATTCGCACATATAATAGAACATTTTAAATTAGCGTTAAATTTTTTGACTCTGTATTCTTTATTAAATGCGGAGATTTTCAAGTAGAGCATAATTTTGAAAATGCGGCTTTAACTTGCTTTATTCTATTATAACAATGTGTTCTTAACAAACTTTTTTATTGGGAGCAATCTGCCTAAGGGGCATACCATTGGATACATCTTCAATTAATAATCTAAATGTAAGTTTTTTCATCTATGAGGCTGACTTTTGACGCTAAGTCGACTTGTTCATATCTATCTTTTTTCTTTTTATACTTGTAACTTACGTGACTGCAACGTATGGAATCTTAGATGTACGTTTCTCCAAGTTTCCGAATCCTTGTTAACAGTTAGACATTCTATTTCCCAGCGACTAAAAATTTTGCACTCTCAAAGCGATATACTTGGTGACAAATTACAATCTCTCTTAGACAACAATATTTCAAAACGAAACTTCTACTTATATTTTAAAGATACATATATCACATTCAATCTTCAATCACTGCTACTATTCCAATACTTTAACTTCGGCGATTTTAAAGGAGTGTTTCTTTACAACAATGGGCAACTAGACCAATGAGACTGATAAATAACAATTTGATTTTCACGAACAACCTGACAATTTAATTTAACATTAGCATAAAATGTAAATGTCAAAAAATTCATAGTTTTTTTTCTTTCAAAATAGTTAATTTATGTTCGTCCTTCATTCTTGTGTTCTTTTAACTTTATAAATAATTTTTATAAGTACATACATGTTTATATATACACATGTATATATATATATATATATATACTAGTTTTTAATATAATAGGAAAAAGGTGAGCGCATGAGTTCATTTTACAGCAAAATAATGCACAAATATATATTTTAAATGGAAAAATGAAAAGATGTTTTAGTTTTTTTTTCCTAAATACTTAACTTTACATAAGATATATACTTTACTTTATATATATATATATATTTGATAAAATAAATAAATATATATACAAAAATTTTTTTAATAATATTATACTCTGTGCATGATCTATAATATAACTATACAAAATTTATTCCATATGAATAAACATGTATGTAACAATGTACATATATTTATACTTATTTATGAACTTTGTTTCCATATAATATATACATACATATAGGTATTTGGTGTATCAATGTTTCGTAATCAAAATAATGAAAATAAGGTGATATAAAAACTTTACTTCCTTAGAAAAAATTTACTTATTATATATCTATAAACATATATATATATATATATATATGTACAAAATATTTGATATAAATGTTAATATGATTGTGCAACATGTAGTAAATATATAAATATATTTATAAATAATATAAAAAGTTTGAAGCAAGCAATATAGTAAACAATGTAATTGTAAAATAAATATATATATATATATATATATATATACATAAAACAAGAGAAAAAAAGAGGTGGACGGAATATGTAATTGTCTATTTCTATATTTATTAATTTTCTTACATCATATATTTAGAAGCATTGGATTTGAAGCTATCACTAAATCTAATTTATATTTAAAAAAATTGTGAATTTGCCTTGCACAAAAAATTCCATAACATTAGTCACATACTTCCGTATATAGATGTGTTGTGTGACTGATAAAACATGTCTTCTAATTGTTTACTCTAAACCAGACATGAATATTCTAATGTCACTGTAGAAAAATAGCAAATAAAAGAGTTTCTGATTAGTGCAGCTATATATAGTTAGTTAATACACCCACACTCTAATTTAAAAATCAATAATTTATAAAAAAAAAAAATTTAAGCAAAATTTTTATTAGTTAGTTAGTACCCAGGGACTTGATAAAATTGAAAATATATAGCAATATATATGAATATAACCTATACTAGAGGTTTGCAGACTATAACATAATATAAAAATCAAAATTTATACCATAAAATAACTGTATATTATAAAAATATTAAACAAAGGTATATTGCACTTGTATCCAACAGTGTACCCAACATATATTTTATTATTTTTAAATATCTTTTGTGTCAAAAATAAGGAAGGGGGTAATGAAACAAATAAAAAATGATGACATTTTAAACACTGCTTTGGACATTGTTTACAATATTTAGACCACACATTATAAAAATAAGTGTACTTATAATCATATATATTTTTTTAGTTAGATTTGAAAAATTTTAAGTATTCGTAAATTAGTTTAAATGCGAATTTAAATGTCAATAATGATAGTAATTTTTTATTGTGAACTCTTGGAAGGGATTCTTAGATGTTAGTTTTTTAAAATCATGGGAAGGGAACAAATTAATGTGGGAAATGCAGAGGAAGAAATAAGGAGTCAAAATATACTGGATTGTAATTAAATAATATATAAAATTTATTATTTTCAACCACTTTGATCAAATTTCCTTCAATATATTCATCATTCATCAAGGAGATGAGATTATTCAGTTTTTCTTTAGTACTTCTTTTTTATGAGCAGAATCTTCCTGTTCTTCTTTTATCTTCCTTCTATTAAGGTCTGTAATATTCCATGCTCATAGGTCTAAGAAACACAAACAGCGAATGAGTGATTTTTATGCAAGAAATGGCAAGAATATGATCACTTATATGAAAGGGATTTTAGCTGCCCAAAATAATTATCAAATTGTAGATTGCTTCGATATCAAGACATTTTGAAAGCTTGTGCAATAGTTCTATTGAAACCATGTAATTTTCGCGCCTACATACATTGTTTAAATCAATTCAATATATGCATTCTTTATCCAGTTTTTTGGAAGCGACCTTAAAATTCTTGTAGAGAACTAAAATTCTTGTAGAGAACTAAAATTCTTGTAGAGAACTAAAATTCTTTTGACGCTAGTTTAAAAAACGCAGCAGCAGCAAGGCATTGTAATTGATATAGTACCTAAGTTTACTAATCAAATTTATGTATACTAAATAATCTCGGTTGGTTAGTGAGTAAGCATTTGGTTTACTAGCCGAGGGGGTTCGATTCCTGTACGGGTCATGAGTTTTTTTAATTGAAAAATAATTTTTCTTTACAAATCTCCATGGTGACCAAATATAAAAATATACAAATAAGTATATTATATAAATAAAATAAATATATAAAATAAAAATAATATTACTTATAAACTGATAGAAAGTATTGAAAGTGGGTGCACAACGGGTCGCAAGAACCTGCATTTTAGGATGGTACATACTATCTCCCATATCAAAAACAACAACAACAAATTTAGACGCTTTAAAGTACAGATCATTCAGTCCATAACCTTATAATCTTACAAATATACGGTACATGACTCATTTAAATGGCAAGCCTTGTTGTCTAACATAAGCAGATACTTTTCTAAAAAACATTTAATAGATATAATAACTACGAATGCATCTTATAAATTAATTCAAAATATCAAAAAAAAAAACAAGAACAAAATTAAATTTTCATGCACAACAAGATACAAATTAATATTATCTATTTAAACTACACATTTGTTTGTTTTTTTTTTTTTTATTCAATGGCGAACGTCATTGTAACAAGTGTGGGTTTTGTTTTTTTTTTTCTGATGTTATTTATTATAGTGTAAATAACAAAACAATATTATTATATTATTTATATACTTTTAACATTATTCCATAAAATGCATTAGTTTGTATTCATGTTTTTTTTTTACATATTTTATAAATGCGCATAGGTGTGTTGTTTTAATTTATATGAAAAATTGTAAATAAATTATTATAGAAATTGTTTTTTTTTTTTAATTCGTATTAAAAATGTAAATGAGTCAATTTGGTCGTCTGCCTGTATTTATTATTTATTTTAATCAGTTAAACTTGGGTTATTTGTGAAGGAAGCCAATTTCAATCCATTGAGAATTTGACCTTCATATAAATCTCAAATCAGAAAAATTGTATATTGAGAGTTTTGGAATCAGTATATAAAGAGTAATTGATTCTAAAATTTAAAGCCCAGGAAAATTTCCAGGGTTCCAAATGCGAGAGAGGTTTAGAAAAAATTAATGTTATATTATAATACCGTATAGGGGTCCAGGACAACGTGACAACGCAACATAAACGATTGGGGAAGAATTAGAAATATTGGAGAAATCCCTGATTCGAATTCCTTTCTTTAGTTAACAGAATCTTCCTAATTAGTTAAATATATGTAAAAGAGAAGCAAATTAAAAGTGTTTTATAACAAAATCATTTATATCACTGAGGTAATGCTGTGGCTTGGATTTCAAAAGTCACTATTCTACTTTTAACATAATGAATTTAAAATTATTTTTAACATTCAATTTTTATTATGACGTTTCAATATAACGCCATCCAGTATAACGCAATTAAATATCCCCCCCCCCGTTCGAAATCCCGAATCTTTCAAAAAATATCTAGATATAAATCTATCTATATATAGATAATACATTTAACATATTAAATACTTTTTTAAAAGTTTAGGCTTTTCTGAAATCCGCGATTGTGACTGAGTTTCAAAAATAATTGGTATAGCCTACTTGCAAAAATACAAAACCTTAATATAGAAAATGTCATTTAAAATCATTTTCGTTCTTAAAGTATAATATAAGGATCAATTGGAGAAGTGGTTTGGAGATCATCCACACAGTTCCGAAAACCTTAAAGCATATCTTCAAAATTAATAAAGATAGTAACTTGAAACAATTGTAAAAGCAAACTTCAAATTTGGTACAACGATGTTCTTTACTATTTCCTGTGTATCCCCCTCCCCAGCAAGCTTCAAATTTGGTACAACGATGTTCTTTACTATTTCCTGTGTATCCCCCTCCCCTCCCTCCATCTTCTAATTTGTGATTAATTGGAGTGGTGGTTCAGATACCTCTCTTAGACATGCCAAGGTTTAAAAGCTTATCATCGAAATTAATAAAAATAGTAACATAAAATTAAGATAGAACGTTCCAACTGTGTAAAAGGATTAACTAGTATTGAAAGTACGGTAGGGACTGCACATGGGCCAAATCGGTGTCTGGGTTAGGGTTTTGGAAACTTTGATCAGTTTAGGGGCTAACGAACATATATTCAAAAAACACGATAACTCAAAACTAATAACGCTATTGTGATGAAATTTTAACTCTAGGTTACTCGTAATGAAAGTACAGCGGGGATTGCTTATGGTCGAGGTCGGCAATGGGTTCGGACTTTAGAGGCTTTTAATCCAATTGAGGCCAAACGAGCATAATTTCGAAACCAAAGAATATAGAACCTTAAAAATCGGGGTACAGGTGTTTTTTTTTCTTATTTGCTTTGTGTCCGTAAAATTTTGGATGAATTGAAAAAAAGGCGTTTTTCACACTATTTGATTTAGTCATTTTTAGTCCTAATACAATTTTAAAAGGAAAATACCCAACTATATTAAAATTTTTAAATTATTCTAAGAATTAATAATCATCAGACGCTATATTTATAATCCATATATTAAGAATAAACACATATTGACTTTGTATATATACAACAAGTTTTAAACATATTGTAATTTGTAATTAGTATAATTGTTCGATAAAATTTATGTTCAATTTAACATTTATTGTTTATTTATTTATTAATTCTAAATATTAGTTTTATATATATATACATATATTTAAATATTTGTATATATATATATATATATTACACATGCTCTTATACATAAATTATTTGCATCTGCTGTTTGATGAAGATTATTTGCATGAATATTAAATAAATATATATATATATATATATATATATAATTTTGTAGTTTTGTAATTTTTTTACATTATTTCTTTCCTGTCTATTTTTAATATTAAAAAAAAAAAAAAACAAAATTTATAATAAATTTGTATAAGAGTGTCTTCTTAGTGTATTGTTATTACAAAACGTTTCATATATTGTTATGATGGAGGAACTTTGTATACATAAATATAAGGTATATATACACATGGATACCAATTACGTGTATATATATATATATATATATATATATATAATATTTCTATAAATGTACTATAAGTAAATCTATTTATTTAGTTTTGGAAATGCATTTATTTTTGTGTTCTATAAAAAATTCTCACGTTGCTCGTTATTATTTTGTTCTGCTTCTGTTTCTGATTTTCTTTTTTGTTTTTTAGTTTTTTTTTTGGTTTTTTGTCCCTGTAACGTAACGTGGAATGCATATAAACGACTCACAAAATATAAATAAAATATGTTTCCATGATTATAATAAAAAAAACAAAAAACCAAATGAAAAAACTAAAAGTAAAAATTATACAAAATAAAGAACTTGTTTTTTTAAATTTTTTTTGAAGTCCCCCATGGCTCTTTTATACCCATAATGTACACCTTATCTCTGGGTAATGATACCTATATGGTATATGTTTTACTTTTTTTACTTCAAATCTTATATGAAACTTTTTAATACACCATATTATATTTTTGTTGTTGTTGTTTTTATTCTTTAAATATTATTTTATAAAAAAAAAATAAAAAATAAATGTTATTCCTTTAAACTAAAAATATTGACTTCATTTTATTTCGAACCAACTTTTTTTTATGTAAGATTTGCATAAATTTGTTTTTGTTTTTTTTTTTTTATAAAATAAATTTGATGAACATAGGTAGACATTCATATATATATATATATATATATATATGCATGTGTATCTAGTTATGTTTTATACAAATTACAAATAAATAACCTTTATTAAAATAAAATTTGAATAATATTTTAATTTAAAAGTATTGATATGTGGTTTTTGTGGCTGTGGCTGTATCTTTTGATATGATGGTACATAAATTTTTTATTTAATAATTCTTTTGCTCTTAAAATGATTTTCTGGCGCAAGTTAAAAATTTATTTAATATTTAGTAATATTTAATTTTAAAATTATTATTTTGATATTTTACAAGAATAGTTTCCAAGGAATGGCTTTGTCATTTGCTAAAATAAGTTTTACTTATTACTAAAAATGGCAATAAATTTTTAATCTTTTTATTTATTTATTATTTATTTACTTATTTGTAGTACCTACCAGACAATAGTAAATATACCCCGATAATATTAATCATTTGCCGATTTGAAATTTGAACTTCTTATTAAATTATTTTTATATACATTATATTTTTTTATTAGATATGATCCGACCACTAAGAGACTTTACCACTAAACTATCGGTGAGATGAATCTTTTTAAAGAACCCTGTATCCCAGCTTTTTGTTATAAATAACTGTAAGAATAAAGATATCAAAAATTTTTAGAAAGTCTTGTAGAATCTGTCTTATTGTAACTAGTCTCCATCTAAAAAAACCAAATGAGATACACTTAGAAAGTTCGATATCATTGTTTAATCAACATTTAATTAAAAATATTTTTTATATATACCAATTAGTCAACTTTTAATTCAGATCAATTCTAGTAACAAGAATGCTATAGGTCCAGTACAATCCATCTTACATAAATGAGGGAAAGTACCGGACATATTTTTGAGGTTATATTTTTAAAATATTAGTTTATAATATGTTCTTTTATCATATTTTTATTTTATTCCTAAAAACAATTTTGAAAATAAATGGGCCTGGGTATATAGTTTTAATCTTTTCGTGTGTCTATCCCTCCGTTTGCCCCTTTGTGTGTTTTTAAAACTTTTACAACGTTTGAAATAAACAAAAGAAAATTTTAGTACGGGAAGGTACTGCAAACAAATTAATTTTATAGGAGAACTTTATTTTGTAACCCTTTATAGTGGTGGAAAGCTGTTATATATAGCAAAGATTTATTTTCACCTAGGAAACACCAAATTATAGCCGTATCATAACCATTATATTTATTGATATATAAAGGTATGGCCACCCGGTACTTTAATTTATTAGTTATGCTAAACTTTATTTTAGCAAAATTCTTGATCTTCCAAACGGGTTTGGTTAGAAACATGAAATTGTGAGAGGTATTCGATCTTTTAAGAAAACTTATTAGTATAACCCCCTGTTATATTAATGAGATGCAACAAATTGAAAACTAAAAATTAGCTTTTTTTAAACATCTGTAACTTGATTTCCTGTCCAAATTTTTTTGAAGTAATACTAGGACTCTATCTGAAACTTCTCGAATTAGAGGCCGAAAGTTAATCGTTTAATATTTCATGAATTTCAATACTTTTAATAGAAGATGAATATTATAAAACAGGGAATATTAAGAACGAACTGGGTTTTGAAGAACCAACTTAATTTCACCACAAAATTACAAATTAGTTTATTAGAAATATATTAAATACTTTTATAAAATAAATACAACCAATAGAACTTTTAAATTAAATATATAAATGTTAAAATTTTACAACATATTAATTCAAAAAAATTTTTTTAGAGATGCGGTTAAAATATGGGATTTTAAAATTGGATGTGATTAATTAATTATACAATCCATAATTCATCTAAAATCCCATATGAATCGCCGGAAATTCCGGAATAAAAACTAGAAAACCGTGAACCATTTGAATACTTGGAAACACTGAAACATTTTTAATTTAAATGAATTGACAAAAAAATAAAATCTACTGCTATCATTTAAATAATTGGAAACTCCAAAGATATTTTACAAACATTTAAATTTATTTTCTTATTTGGTTGTTTTTTTCTCAATTCTTTGTTTTTATTTCAAATTATAGTTTATGGCTTTTATATAAAACATTTTTTATTTAAAGAAATAATGGATTTTACCGACTAATGTTTTTAGTGGCTAATAAATCAATTTTTTCTAATTAGTAAAATATAATAAAAAAAGTTTTATAGGATCAGATAATACGATGACTTTGACAATATAAATTAAATGAAATGAAATTTGTTATTTGAAAGTTAAAAGAGTTGTTTTCTAATCACATTCGTCATTAGTTCTTAAAACCCGTGTCAACATCAATTTATAAAGTTGCCAATGATCCGGATAGTAACAGGTTATTAAATGCGAATATCTGCTAGCAAATTTATAAAATATGGGTTCCTTATTTAATATAGACTTGCATTAAGTTGACTGACAAAATGTCGACTTTGTTTTTCTTAAAATGTCAATTATAGTAAATGTCGACTTTATAAAATATTGATAATGGCGAATATTGACTAAATCATAAATTTTTACAATTTTTTTAATTTTTTGAAATATGGAACCCGATTCTAAATTAGGAGGGATTTAATAGTTTGTTACACAACCAGGTTTATATGGCTTATTTAAGGAAAGCCGTATGTTATTGAATTATGATAGATTTTAGAGTTGGTTTCCAAAGTTAGGTTCTTAAATTTTGTTTAGTGACGGTTTTGGGGGCGGGGCGACTTAAAATGCCTATACAATAAAAATAATTAGGAGCAATTTTAGATTCGACTACAAAATCAGGATAATACGCTTTTTCCAGAATATGCATATATGAATCAGGATGTATTTTAGAGTTGGTTTCAAAAACTGCTTTTCAAAAATTAACCAGCCCCGCTAGTATAAGATTGCTATTCTTGAAACATGTACGAAAATATTGTTTGTAGACATTGAAGAGTTGGTTTCAACGTCAGGATTTCAATCAATTCTAGATTCGAAAATTATTTAAGTCCACTATTTGGCGTCGACATTTTTGAATCGAAATTTTGTGAATCGGTATTTTAAAAATCGATATAACTTTGCAGACCCATAAAATTTATATTAGAAATTAGAAATATCTGTATATTATTATACTAAAATTCAAAAGTGACTTTTAAATCCGTTTAATATTATTTTTTCATAGAATTTTTTTTACAGTGTTTTAGTGAATGCAATGCATATAAAGATCACTTGTATTAAATTGAAGGTATACCTAACGCATATTTACTTCAAATCTCAGTATACACTTTTCTAATTTTAAAAATCAATTTTAATTATACAAATGCAATGTCCTTGCACCGTTACATTCCTTTAAAAAAAATATTTCCTTAAAAAGCAGATCACGTTTTTGTATTAGTATGCGAAGAAAAGGGTTTTGTGACTTGGTACTCGATAACAAAGCAAAATATACCTGCTATGAAGAAACAGTTTTAAACACTTTGTTATTTGTCATATTTTTTAAGAAACAGTTATATAACATATTTTTATTTGTATCCTGTTGCGAAATCTAGTTTATACGCTTGTTTAATATTTTTTTTAAACTAATTTGAGTTCAAAAGACGACAAACTGTTTTTTAATAATAAAAAATAAAAAACGGAAAATTGTGCAGTTATTTAAAATATACCTAACCTTTTTACAGTTAATATTTGCTTTTTTTTTTATATAAAATAACTTTTATCTTTGAACTAATTTTAAACTTTCTCTAAACCCTTTCACTGTAAAAATTTTAAATGATTTATGACTTACGTTAACCTTAACCGTTCATATTTAAAAGTAAAATTTATGGTTTTAAAAGTGATTTTAGCTACCATATTGCATAATTCTATAGAATACCGCACAGATAAATTTAGACGAATGTTTTTTAGGATATGCCAGACTGATACAATTTAAATTAAAAAAAATATTTTAATTATATCTATTCAAAGTTATGTCTATCGGTTTCAGGTAAAGATTTTAAAAAATCTTAAGATTTTTTTTGAATGGATTCGTTATGAAATTCAAGATATTCAAGAGAAAGTTAAATTGTTATGACATAAATATATATACGGTGAAGAATGACCGTGACATTGGAATTTTATATTTTATTATACATATAGAAATAAAATATAAAATAACCCATTTTAAAATAAGATTAAAAAAATTATAACATTGCGTTTATAACATTGAGTTTTATTTCGTAGCTCAAAATAGAATATAACAATTTTTAGTATCGTTTATTGAAAAGTGTACAAAAGTTATTTTAATTTTACTTAAAGTGTTTATAAAAGTAAGTATTATAACTTTTGCCGATCAAAATTAAATAATTTACATAATTTAATTTATTTAAATTTACTTAGTGATTAAATTGTTGTTGTTGTTTTTGTTAGAGGATATAACTCTATCCTTGTATTTAGAATTGAGTACGCTTTATGCATCGAAGTTGTCAATATTTCTATCAATTTATAAGTCTCCATCCACAATGAACGCACTCATGCTGTGCTCGTGACGCTCTCTATACTCAGTCTTCAAAAGAGGGAGAAAAATTTAAAAGTAGTTTAACTTTTAAGATGGCTGCGTCAAGAGAGTTTTCATTGTAAATGTGATATAAGGGGAGAACTCCGAATGCTCCTAAATCAAAATTTAGTTTCGTAAAATCTCGTTTTTTAAAATCTCTTTTTATTGAAATCTTGTTTTTTTTTTAATTTCAGCAAGTCTCTCTATTTTTCATTAAATTACAAAATCAGGGTATTCCCTTGTTCCAGAATATTTACATAAGAACCCATAAAACTGTGAATCAGAAGTAATTCAACAATAGTTTTCAAAATCAGGGTGTTCCCCGTTGCAGAATATTTATTTTTAAATATATATATACTCGAGATTCTGAATTGGGGGGACTTTATAGTAGGAAACTCAATAAGAGTTTCAATAATTCAATAATTTATTTAACTGAACATTTTTACATTTTGAAAGTCAATATTTTGTTCAAGTCAACATAACATTTTTAAGGTCGATATTTTCTTCAAATCATAATTTTTCATTGGAGTCGACATTTTGAAAGTCGATATTTTGAAAACCGACATAAATTCCACCCGAAATTTTAAAAATTGATTTTTTAAAAAAGTTCGTTAAATACTTATTTTATATTTCTCTTTTAAATTCACTTAACCCCTGCAGCCATCTATACACAAGTTGATGAAACTTTTCATTATACATAATCATTTCCAATATCAAAAGATTTGGGCAAGTATTTTCCATTTTATTTTTTTGCCTAGATCCAAAATATTTTTAAAAAGAGGGTGATTTTGAAAATAATTTGATTTGAAATTATTTATAGCTACTGATCGAATAGAGTAGTTACAAATTGTGGATTCCCCTTTTGTAGCTTATGCAATTCAGCTAAAAAAAGTAGGAAATATTCAATAATTTTAAAATATTTTACTAATCTCAATCATTTTTATATCAACTCATTTGTATACGCGTTTCTAGATTTGTATTTTTTAATAAAAACTTTAGAAGAGGTAAAATAGTTTGTATATTTAAAAGGGCGCTCACCTTTAATTAAAACACTCATAATTTTAATTTATTACTCATTGTTTTATTTTTTTTAATGAAAGTTATTTTAACATTATATAATAGTTTGTTTATATATAAGTTATATAATATAATTTATTTGATTAAAATATTTAATTGTCTTTCTTTTGTTCATATAGTTAAAAAATAAAATATTTTGTACAATTATGGATTGGAAAATCAATTCTATTTGACAAAATCGATTTAAGTTTGATACTTTTTTCATTTCTTTCTTATACGATTCATGTTGATTTTTTTTTGTTTTTTAATATTAAAATCTAAAGCCAACCTTGCACAATCTAATATATGTTCAATGTCATTAGGTAATAGCTTTTGATATAGAAATTGCGAATTAATCTGCTGCATGAAACTTTAAAAAAAAATGTTTTTGGTATTTTACTCGTGCATTAGAATTATACGTGCGTTTGATGTGGCTATGATCATTCTATAGACTGAGATGATTTGATATTTGTTCTAATACCAAAATTTTTACTAGATAAATAAAATCATAACAAGTGTAATATTTTTGAATGATTAGTTGGATATAAAAGATTCACAAAACTTTTAATCCTAAATCGCCGCAATTTCGGCAATGAAATGGGAGTACAAATCAGACACTGTGCTATCAGCAGAAATACCAGAAAGCTAGGACTTCTCTTAAATGATTTTTGTAGAAGCTACAAAGTTGAAGAGGAGGACAATGAACGCTCGAGGAGCGACAATGAAAACTTATTAATAGAAGTAAATTTTCTTGATCTATAGGTCGTTATTATAACCGACATACTACGATTTTTAAAAGGCTCCAACTGGTTTAAATAAGGAAAATAAGATACAGGGGTATCACAACGGGTATTATCTGGCCTAAGTACTCTCGTAGCAGCCCCGTCTATACCTATCTACTTCAAAATAAGAATGTTTCAAATAGCATTTACAATTTTATATAAATTGAATGTTCGTCTTAACCATACTTTTAAAATTTTTATTGTGATTATATTATCTAGATTACGATTACTCAATAATCATAATCAAAAGTTTTGATTACCATTTCCATAATAATCGTCCTAAAATTTTTAGGTCACGATTTTTAGTAATCAAAATATAATCTGTAATTCTTAATAGATTACAATAAAATTTCAATTACTTAAAAATCATCTAAAATAAATTTAGGTTACTTTCAGAATACTTTTCGATTACTTTTAAAAGTAATTTACAAATAAATCGAATTTTTTTTTAATTATTGGAGATTATTTTTAGATTATTTCGAAATACTTTGGGGGAAATAAATAATAATTAGAAACAAAGTCAGATTATTATTAAGTTAATTTTATTAAATCGTAATTTTCCAATATTTCATTCAATTACAAAGTAATTATTATTTTTACAAGGCATAGTCTTAACAATTTACATTGCATTCAAACTCGCGCGTGTATGGTTGGCTTTATATTTTTACTATATTTGGAAATAATTATTGATATAAAGACAAAAACAAAAAAAAAAATAAAAAAAAAACAAAATCTAAATTGAAATAATAAAAACAATAGAAAAAATATGACACGTCTTTTTCAATATTATCAGAATAAATATTAAAAAAAAACAAAAATAAAAAAATGGAGGATAGGAGGGAGAACACAAAGAAAATATATATAATAATATTTGTAATAAATAAATCAATGTAATTCTAAGTAAACTATTATGATGATTAAAAAAATTTTCTATTTAACTAAATATAAAAACGGATAGGGATTCATAATATAGGTTATATATTTGTTATATATTTATATTCAAACACATTTTTATTCATTATTATTGTATATATATACATAATCATATTTCAAATCCTTAAAAAAAATCTTAAAAAACTAAAAACAACTATTAGACCATTCTCAAGTAGAAGAAGTACTTCAAATCCATACATACATGGTAAAATAGAAATTTTTATACAATAAATTCGAAGTCAACTTTT
Source organism: Dolichopus griseipennis (assembly GCA_963082915.1). Taxonomy (NCBI): domain Eukaryota; kingdom Metazoa; phylum Arthropoda; class Insecta; order Diptera; family Dolichopodidae; genus Dolichopus; species Dolichopus griseipennis. Next base: position 61,946,814 of record OY720442.1, read on the forward strand.
TTTAATTAAATTGTTTTGAGTTTCATAAATTAGAACAATGAATAATTTATGAAATTAAAACAATATTTTAACCTTTAAGTGCCCAACTTAAAAATTAACATCGTATTGAATGTTTAGAAGAAGTAAACCATTTCAATTATAAATCATATTTAAATTACATTTAGATTCAATTTAAAAAAAATGTATAGTTTTATTATTTATTCATCAAGTGGATTTGTGATTCAAATTTTTGAAAAAAAGTTACCTAAATTCATAGCTTGTATAACCGTGGGGGTTTTAAGACCCACTTATACAAGACCAGAATCTTCAACAAATTGAATTAAGATGATATACGAAAATTAATAAAATATGGAAAGGAACTCCGAATAAAAATATATAAAAGCCATATCAAATATTTTAATAAAGCCAAAGAAATAGAGACTGCGCAGAAACAAAATTGGGTAGCTGTTTAGTTTTTTATCAAATAATTTTTTTAAATGTATGAGGTATTGGGTTCGGGTCTTTGATAACTTAAAATTGAAGAACATATAATGTAATCCAAACCATTACAGGTTTCACTCCCATCAAATGTAGAGTTCAAAAGTTCTTGTAGAGGCTCAATATTACACAACTTTTGAATTAGAGTTTTCGAAGCTCGCTAAGTGATGAAAAAATTGTTTTACACATGAGGGTTAATATAAATTTTTATTATTTTATTTTTTCTTACAATTAAGAATAATTAATGTAAAAATTTGATTATATTATATATATACATATAATTAGTTTACAAGAATCAAGTATAGTTTCTATTGACTTTTAAGATTTCAATGACATTACTCCAATAGTTGTATGTACTTGGAAATTTCGAAATTTTTGTAATTTTCATAAAGTTTAAGATTTCTAAATATATAAATCTAAATTTATATATACAATACATATAATATATATATATATATATATAATACACATAATATATATATTTATATATATATATAATATATATAAAGTTTGAAATGAAAAAAACAACTTAATTAAAGTAATGATAATAAATATTTTTATTCAAATCTTAAGAGGATTCAGTTAGTCAAGTTTTCTTGTATTCTCATTCTCATTCGCAATTTAATAAAACATTATGAGCTTATATCTGGGTAGATGAGAACTTTTTGTTGTTGTTGTTTTTTTTTGCTAATATTCTGATGATTGTTTTTTTCATTTGAAGACATATTTTTAGACAAAGAATGAAAAAAACCATGTAGTTTTGAGAAAAATATGTAAAATATTATTATATATAGAGTATCTGTATATATATAATGTACAAGTATAGTTATTTGTACCAAACTAAAATAAAAAATTTATTTTAACAAATTTTTCGTATTATAATACAAATTTTATATATATATGTATATTCATAAAATATTATTTTGCCTCATTTTTTTAAATAATGAACTTTTCCTTATGTTATTATTATATTACATGTAGTATTTAGCCGTTTATTGTGAAAGTGTTTTAAGTCCACTTTTTTAAAAAATGAAATATTTAATGAAAAACAGAAACTTAACTTGGTTGTTGCTGTTTTGATATGGGGGATAGCATGTTCCATTATAACACGTAGGCCTTGCGATTCGTTATGCACCCACTTTCAATACTTTCTATCAGTTTATAAGAAATATTATTTATTTTGTTTATATTATATATTTGTATATTTTAAATTATATTTGGTAACCATGGGGATTTGTAAAGAAAAATTATTTTTCAATATTTTTTTTTAATTAAAAAATGCATGACCCATACGAGAATCGAACCCGCACGCTTTCGGTTAGTAAGACTAAATTTTTCTTAAGTTTTTTGATTTTTAGAAAACTAATTGAAATTAGTTTATGTAAAGTTAAAAGAACACTAAAACAAAATTTGGGTCATAAATTCTGAAGCGATGTTCAAAGTAGTATTTATTCCCATATATTGAAAGCAATTAACTTCCATTAGAAATAGTTTGACTTTTATTAAATTAAATATTTCACTAACTTTGACATTTTAAGGACCAACGGCACTATAAAATGTGTGAGTAAATTCAAAACTCTGAATCTTTAAAAATCCTCTAGCAAAAGGAACTAGAAAATGCTTGGGATTTTAAAGGACTTAAAAAAAGATAAAATACTTTAAACCTGCAGGTCTACTCCTAATATAAAAACAAACATTCGGTTTAGTTTTGAATTTTAAGGAGCATTTTTGAATATTCAAATAATTAAAACGTACATTAGGCTAAGCTTTGAATATTTAATAGGATGGGCAATAAATGAATTCGCTTAATACAGGAGTAAATTCTGTATTCTAAAAATATCTAATATGAGGTGATTCTTCAAATAAAATAAAAAGTATTTTGCAAAAATATAAAATGATTTTTTTAATTTTAACATTTTTTTATATATTGAAAACTTAAATCTTTCATTATCTCAATTTAAAGATAAATTGACTTAAACCAATTTCAAAACAAATGGACCGTATATATGATATTATATCCAGCTTTATTTATATGCACATCCTATGTTTAATATTGCGAAACTTATTTCTACATACTTCAATATTATTAAATAAAATTTTGTATTTTGAAAAGAAAGGTCTTTATAAATTATATATATATACATATTATATATGTATGGTTAATATATAAGTTTAGGTTTAAAATTATAATTTTAAATAACGTGTAAAACATCTCCTGTTTTTAGAAAGGAACCAAATATATATGTAAGAGAATATAATAATACAAAAACTATTTTTAGATTTAATTTTAACATAATTAAAGTATAATATTAAAAATAGTTAAAGTCATTATTTCTATATATTTTTTCTTGAAAATATTATTTAGGTTTATTTATTATTTTTGTAAAATAGGTTTATGATTCATTATTTTCACAAATGAATTTTTAAATTAAAAAAAAATATGTGTGTGTTTATTAAATTAAATGTGCTTTGTAGGTTAGATTTCGAAATGTATATATATATATACAAAACATACTATTTCATAAATGTATGTTTAATTTTACATATAAAAAGTACAAAGTAAATATAACACCGGATTCTTGAAAAAAATGTTAACCTATTTAAGAAATCTTAGTGGGAAAAAGTTACAGACGAAGTTTACACGACTAATTAAAATTATTTATGAAAGAAGAACTGATTTGAGTTGGAGGTTAGAAAAACTTTTGTATGTGAATGAACTATAGTCTTATATTATGAATATATGTATAAACCTAAATCTCAGCAATACGCTGTTAACTTATTCGAACCTCATAGAATTTTTAATCTTAAAGAACATATAGTGATTAGGACCTCGGCCTTTTATTCGAAGGAGTTCGTCGTTCCCCTGGTCGGATCATATCCTATTGAAAAATATAATTTATATTATAATAGCACCCCACATTTTAAATTGGAAACAGGTGAAGTTAAATTGAAAATCAATGACAATTTATATATTTGCCTATGCGAGATTCCAATGTAGGAGATAAAATTAAAGTTAACTAAAAAATTAAGTTTGAATGCAGAGTTTCTTTTTCCGTTGCATTTATATATTCGTGTATGAGAAAGTTTTGAATTAGGAACGATTTTAAAGATAGTGCGGTTCCTCTTTTGGAAAAAGGGTTTTCGATTAATTGAGAAAATATTTAATTGTTTTAATACTTAATTTTAAATTTTTGTAGTTTATGAAATTATAAGTTCCCAAAAAGCTTTTGGCTCACTTTATTTTTTGGGTTTTTATAGTTCATTCGACTCCGAGACCTAAATCATATCGTCGTAAGATATTATATTAGATCGGCACGACTTCCGCAGCCAAACGAAATATTAAAAAATATTAAAAACAAAAAAAACTTGAAGTAAATATATTCATAAAATGGAGTTACAAAATTACATACTTAAAACTTTATATCGAATTCAATAAAATTTTACACATATGCAGCAAATACTTCTTTTCAGGATTATTAATTCTTGCTTTACTGCATTACTGTTGATTGATTTAGTACATTTGATTAATTATTTCAATTTTAAACAATTTTTAAATATTGGTATTAGAATTGGTTAATTCTCATCTTTTATATTTTGATACGCAATTTTGAGCCCTTCTGTTATAAATAAGTATTACAATCATAATGCTGCTGTTATCTGTGTTTCTAATTTTAAAATATAGTACAAAAATAATTTGCAACTATATAGGACATACTGAAAAGAATATTAAGACATTTTTTTATCCATCTCAATTTTTAAAAGATTTCAGAAGCCTACTTTGAGAAGACATTAGTTCGATAGCGACCGAATGTTTTTTTAAAGTGATCGCAGAATTAATTGATCTAATAAAAAGCAGACGAATTTTAATTATGAAAATTGCAATGAACTTTTGATTTAATGTTTTGATAATTTATATACTTTTAAATTCAACTTGTTAAAAATCATTATTCAATTTTATTTTTTTTGTTTTTTTTGTCTTAAGTACTTTAAAATTTAAAATTGCGCTCCACTAAAACAATTTTTGAAAAAAAAATAATATTGAAAAATTTGATAATACAAGTGAAATGTACTCGTGTGATTTAATTTTTTGAATTGCCTTTCAACAAAACTATAAGTTTTATATAATATATATATATACATAAATTAAATATATATATATATATATATATTTTTTTTTTCTTTTTGTCCTAAAAAATTTTCAGAAATCTTTTAGCATTGCTTTAATTAAAAATTCTCTTTAGATTATATTTATCATTTCATGTACAACAGAGTATTGAAGTGATTTTATTCTTCTTCTTCTTGTTTTGCTCATTATAAATACGATAATATAAAAGATTTTGGATTTTTTGTGTTTGTTGTTGTTGTTGTTTTCCCCACCCATTTTTTCATAAAGATAAGAGGTTTTAAATGAATAGAAAAACTTTTTCAATCCAAAAAAAAAACTTTTGCTCTAATAGAATATGGAAATTAGTCCATATTGTATTATTAAAGAAACAGAGTTTTCAAGATACAAAACATGATATACACGTAAAATGTTAATGAGTTTCTATCAGCATCAGAATTTTTTTTTTCCTTTTATTTTTGTTTTTTGTTTTTACTTTTAAAGAATAAGTTTTGAAAGATAAGTTTATGATCTTAAGTTTTTAGAGAAGCTTTACTTATTATTTAATGGTATTTAAGTTCTTTTAAAAAAAAAATTTAGACATAATATTTTAGAAAAACAATGAACTTTTTCTTTTGTTATTATTTTTGAATATATTTTAATGAATATTCCAATAGATTTCCATTTATTTTAAATTATTTACTGAATGTAATCTTATTTGATTATTTATTTGATTATTTTTAATTCAATACGTTGATTATTTGATTATTTTTAATTCAATACGTTGTTGAATATATTTTCATGTACATATATATATATATATATATATATATATATATATATATGATCCTTATCATAACTTACAAAAATTAGCATATTATATACCTAAACAATTTTGATGTTTAAAACCTTTTTATTTAAAATATTTTGCTACATAGTTACTTTAACAGTAAAACCTGTTTTATTGTGAAAATTGACATCACAAAAAAAACAGTGAAACCATGTCATTTGGGACTATACTCAAATCTAACGGGTTAGTATTAGTATAGTTTTATGATTTTATATTGCTATAGATTTGGATGGGATTGTTATAAAATTTTTAAAATTTTGTGATATGTTTACTTTATCATATAAATTATATTACGAACTTCTATTCATGAATTAACTACTTTGTTTTATTTTACAAGCCCTAGGCCCCATAGACCCATATAATTTTTTAAGCTATAGAATCGCCATTTAATTTTTCTTCAAATCAAAAAAATCACCCACGAAGAAATCGCCCGGCTACTTTAAGTGCTGCTAAAGAAAGCAGCTAAAGCCCAACCCGCCTAATAACCCTAAAACTATTTTTAAGACTACTTTGTTCTTTTTAATAGCAAAAGCAAAATTGAAGATGTATTGGTTTAAAAGTTCACAAAAGTTAACGATTTATTCCTCAGGGTCAGAGTAGACTCAGAAAATAAAAATAAAAATAACTAAGCAATATTATTAAGATGTTACATGATGTAAAATAATTTAAAGCATCTGAAGAATTTGTTATTTAATAAGCTCTTAATATAATATAATATAATATTGGAACAATTGATTGAAAAATTAATTAGAATGCATTTAGAATACAGGATAGTGATGAGATATTATGGTTTTAAGGAAAACTTTTTTAGTTCATAATGATAGTTAAGCAGGGTTCGTAACTTATTTAACGAATAGGAAAATCTTTCTGAATAATATTGTTATATTGGAACATAAGTAAAAATATGGAGCATTTTCTTTGCAGATGTCTTGCCCTAGCCAGAACCAACGCGCTTTGTAAACAAAAAGTGAAAGAACTTGTCTCGTGTATTTGTACTCTTCGGGCTCCAAATAGAATAGAAAATACTGTTTCAGGGAAGATGTATTTATTTAATATTTATTTTATATTTGATATTATGTAAATAATATTCTTAATTGAAAAGAGCTAAATTCTCTCTATTGGATACTGACTATTCCAATACCCTGTGCGGGTTGCTGTGTCTCAGAATGAGTTTTTAATTAAAAAAGTTATCAAAAAAATTAACACAAAAATTAAACAAAGTTTGAATGACAATTATATGTAGTAAATTGTGCAGCAATTAAGTTAATGATATGGAGAATTTTTGGATACTTTCTTTTGGGTCAAAGCAGTACTTCTCAAATTTTGAAGATATTTGCTTTTTTTGAGTAATCGTGTCTATACGGGCTAACATATTCGAAGTCTGTTAATAGCGTCAACTTAATTGTTAAACAACCACACTTATACAAAATTTGAAGTCAATTGGTTAAACAGTTTTTATTTTAGAACAAAAAAAGTTTGAATACTTGCAACTCGACCCCAATTTGGTTTTGGTCCATTAGAGCAAAGTGGTTAGCCCAGAAACACTCTCTGAACTCAAAAACTTATATGTATAGTTTATGATTCTATACGGTACAAACAAACAAACATTCCCTTTTATATATACATATATGTATATAAATTAGATAGGTACTAGTTTGTTATACATCTTTTATGTCTCCCCAAATACGATTCTACCTCAATTTTCGATATTTTAAATTTAAAAAAATATTACACTTCATGTACCTACCTAACCTATAACTCTTATAATTCCCCATATCCCTATGTAACGAGACAACGTCCAATTTTTTCGTTATTATCATCTGTCAATTAAATACATATACATATACACACAAAAATTAAATTTAAAATCCTATTTTAATTTCCTAATTAACAAAAAAAAATATTGCAATTATTTTGTTAATACAAAAATTACTTATCTTAAACTTTATTTAATTATTATTAAAAATTATAATCTGATATTATTATGACTTCATAATACAAAATTTCAGTATGGCAGTCAATTAAAATTTTTAATAAAAAAAATGGAAGTACATTATAAATTAGAATTAAAGTCGTCTCTGTCTGATTTTGCAATTTGATGTTTACTTAAATTTACTAAATTGTTTGCATACAAATTCCATCTTTGACATATTTTAAATACAATCTAATATATTTCATTATGAATACAATTATACATACATATTTAATAGAAACATACCTTATGGTTGCATTCTTAAATAAAAATACCTATAAAGAAAATTCTACCATCATCATATGTAATACAAGATTTAATACTGTACTAATACTTTGACAAATCAAGGTAGATACACAATAAACAAATATGGCAGACAGTGACTTATACAATAATAATAATAAAATGAAAAAAAAAACAAAAATGAAATAAAATATGAGAAATAAAATATCTGAAGATTGATATGGTTGGAATGGTAGTATGGTATATGAAAAATGTATGTGTATGTAGGTATATTGTCTTATTAGCTTTCTTTGATTTATTTTGGTAGACATCATATTATTTTTAAAAAAAATAAGTAAAGAGCAAAAATAAAACAAATTTGTTTGTTTTTTTTTTATTTTATTTAATTTAGCAAAATAAAGAATTGTTGGCTTTTGATTTAATCAAGTGAAGACACAAAAAAAAACAATAAGAACATCAAATTCCATAATTTATTTTAGAAATAAATTATAGAATAAAAAATCCAAAAAAAAAACAAATGAAATGAAATTTAAATTAAACAATTCTTAAACTGTTGACTATATAATTTTAAACAGTGTCTATATTAAGAATTTTAATTTTATTTTTTCTTTTATATATGTATATATATTTTTTTTTGTTTAATAATAACTGTAAGCAGACGTGTCTTATTGTTTTAATTTTAAGTATATGTATCTTAAGATACAATAAATATTTGAATCTTAAGATACAATAAGTAGATGAACAAAAATAATCATAAATAATCTAAAAACACAAAAACCTTAAAATGAATAAAAAATCTTATAAATATTATTGATTAAAAAACAAATTTTCAGGTTATCTGAGTTAACACCACAAAATCTAATAATTAATAATATGTAATATGTAAATTTTTAATTCATTGTTTGATTGTGTGATATGATAGTTTTTAATTACATTTAAAATAAATATTTAATTTAATATCGTCAATTTTATTTTGTATTTTTGGAATTTTATGACGTAAAATTTGTAATAAATTATAAAATAAACCTTCTGTTTAATTATAGCATTATGTTGAGAAATATGTTTTTTCTATTAGTAGATGATGAGTGTTGAACCTTTACTATTGATATAATGACCTTATTTGATATAAATAAGGCCAGGTTAGAAATTTGTCAGATACACAGGTTACGCATCGCAAAGACCAAAAGATATAAAGATAAAATACAAAAGTTAAAAAAAACTTAATATTAATTTAAATGTTTAATTAAAATGTTGAGTTAATAGTGAAATGAAGAAACTTACTTCGTTCAGTATTCTTATACTCTTCCGATTTTTACAGGCCTGCTTTACTTTTTTATGGAAGAAATGTGTATATACGAGAGTATTAGAGGTGCGAAAGATGATCTGAACTTTTGTTTATTTAAATTCTGCACCTTAGCGATGTTTTCACTTGGTAAACGTATATCCTTAGTTTACTAATTTTTTTATATTTGTATTAGATGCCTGAAAAAGAAAATACGATCTAAAGCGTCTGTCAAAATGTGATCTTGTTCAGACGCCACGAATGAGCGCTGAACTTTCGAATTTCTAATTTTAATATGACATATTATTTGTTTCTCCAAGCTTTTAATGAAAACAAAACTTTTGAATTAAAAATATTATTCAAAGCTTAATTTTCTCGAAAGTCGTAAGAAACTACATACTAAATACAAGCCATCTAATTTTTTTAGACGTCAACGAATCAGCTAACGGTGTTTCTACGTCGAAAGTTCTTATCTAAGTTGTATATAGATTCTGGTTGTGGAGTTGAACTAATGTTTTTAAAGTATTTTTTTTTTACAGCTAACCAAAGTTTTTTTTATATATCTTTTAACGAGTTGTCTATATTTATTATTGAGTTATTATAATAAAATATTTTTTGCACTATTATAGCTGGAACAGATATAGACAGCGATTGAGCGATTTTTTAGTGAGCAAATAGCCACATAATTTGGAGCTCACATATTTCTCTTTTATAGAGCCGCTTAAAAAGAGTCAATGTGTTTGAAATTTTCTTTTTTTAATAATCGCTCGTTTGCTGTCTGCGTCCAAGGCCTATATAAATCTTAATTTTTTAAAAATTATTTAGCAGGACTATCTTCCATTTTAATTTAAAACCGAAATATTATATATTTATTCCGTTCGACTAAAGTCGAATTCTTGTAATATGGCAACTGACAACTATACCAATAACATTTAATTTTTTTTTAAATAATCAGTGAAGTTTGGGCAATGCTTGAAATATGTTAAAATCAATGCATAAATGATTCAGATTCAAAAACAAAGCAGAGTTGCAACTTTTCCAAGAGTTTAGTATATGCAAGTTATAAGAACTTCATCACAAAAATTTTGATTTAATATGATGTTGTCAAATTTTGATTCTTTTTGAGCTTTGGAATTTGTGTACTAAAGTTTTAATTTGGCAATTAAAATAGTTCTATAGTTAGTCAAATTCCTTTATTAAATCCCATTTTTAAAAATTCCAGATCACTAGTATTCACACTGAATTTATGGATTCATATGGCAATACTTTGTAAATACTATGTATATATACTTATGATATTTTTACACCAAAATATTTGAACGCTCAATGTAGAACCAATTATATTCATTTATAATATGTTTTTTTTTCAAATCTCTACAAAAATTTTAAATGAATCCAATTATAAAATAAAATAAAAAAAAATGAAAAAACCAAATTAGAAAAGTCATTCCAGCAATAATTTTCATTTTAAGAACAGATCAATAAATCACTTCTAATTGGAGATATAAAAAAAGAACAAAAATAATATAAGGGTTAACTTGAATATGTATAATCATATATGACTGATTAGAACTTAAAGTCCTTAGTTCCCTCTATTTCATTATACATATTTGAATTATTAAGGAATATACTCTTGCGTTGGTTTTGATTTCTAATCTACACTTAATGGAACCGACAAAATATGAAAAGATTAACAGCATGCCACAATTGACTTTTTTAATTAGAATTATAATATACAACTTTGATAAAATACTTCAAAAAAAAAAAATGAAACCCCAATTTTCCAATAAAAAATGATTGGAAACCATTTCAAAAAAACAACAAAAAAGATTTTAAATTATTTTTGATTTAAGAAACATTGTGATAAATTAAAAAATATGGAATACTTTTTGAACTTGATTCAAGTAATAATGAAAGTTGTGGTAATGAGTTGCCCAAAATAAAAAAAAAATTTTCGATACAAGATACGCTTCTAATTTATATATAAAATAAATTTTTAAAAATTTTTTAGAACCCTCAGAATACTTTCGTGTCTGAGTCTTTCATATATGAACGTTCTAAATTAGTTTGACGATATCTTAGTTGCATATTTAGTCTTGGTAAGGCCCCAGCTGTTAACCTTTTAAGTTATTGAAAAATCCTTAGGCACAAATATTTTGAACGACTTAAAAAATTTTTTCAGAAAATTCAAGAAACTCTTCGTGGACCTGTTTTTCTCGGAACTCACTTCTGTACTTAGAAGAATTAAAGCCTGAAATCCACTTCACTTGTTAGAAGCTTACAATTGGTATTTTAATGACAACTAATCTACCACAATAAGGCTAATTTAGACCGATCTATAAACTAATGGTAATATCAGAAGTAATGGGGAATATCAGAAAATCTTTACAAAATAATATTTGATGTCCTAATGGTTATGGGTAAGTACTATAATGGTTATTGCTATTTTCTGTTTTATGAAGATAACTTCCAGTTTTCGTTGATACCAATCGAGTTAAATAAAAGAAGTAATATAAAGTCAATTAAATCACTAAGTATAGGAATTTCTTGATCTCCAAAGAATTACGTCTGTACTGAATATTGTTAAGTTTGGATATAAGCGGTTCTTTTTTTTTAAACGCTAACTAAACACTAGGAACGGATGCCTTTATATACATATACACAAGAAAATAAGATATTAAAAGGGAGTCTGGGGAGTAGATTGGAAATAAAGCTTCTGAAAAGATTCATTTTGAATATTTGCAAGTTGTAGTATGGAATTTTATTAACAGAGAGGAACACATTAGAAAGTAGTATAGAGGGTTCCACATCTTAGCAACCTTCACAACAAATGAGTTTCCATAACCAAATTTAAATCATCTTGGAATTTCCACAGTGTAGAAATGAGCACTTGCTGCTCCTTTGGTGTTCCGTTGGAATTATTTAAGAGAAGACATAATTGATTTTAGTTCGAGTGTAGAAATAAGCACTTGCTGCTTCCCTGGTATTACGTTGGAATTGTTTAATAGGAGGCATAATTGATTTTAGTTCAAGGTTTGATTAGTTCCACAGTGTAGAAATGAGCACTTGTTCCTCCTTTGGTGTTACGTTGGAATTGTTTAAGAGGAGGCATAATTGACTTAAGTTCAATAGAATAAGTGACAATTTCCTACAAGGTTAACGTATTTATTCTAGAAATCCTTCCAATCAAAATTTACTGAATTTTTTTAATTTGTCTTCTGTCTGCACATTTATACTCGCACATAAAATTTAATAAACGACAGACAAACATTTCAATTCTAATATTATACGTAATATTTGTTTTCCTTATTTGCTATTCCAATAATCTGAATATTATTTTTATTTTTTTTTTGCTTTTCCTTTTCTTATACATGCTGTTAATTAAAAATTTCAATTCTCTTTAAATATTAATTTACGATAAGTACCCTAAATGTACATACATATATATATATATAGTGCCAAAGTTCTTTGTTCTGTTCTCTGTTCTAAATTCAATTCAATTATCAACAAAAACAGTTTTATTTAAGTTGAAAACGTTCTTAAAAATAATCTACTTATGAATATTACATAAATAATTTAAAATTACATTTTCACATATATGTATGTTTGTACATATGTATTAATTAATATTAAGTCACATATGTACTCCATATAGTACAAGTAATATTGAAAATCTACTTTAATAAATTAAATATATTATTTTTGTTTTTTTATTATAAGGATTTTGTTTTTCAAAATTACGTTATAGTTCATTAAATCCTTTTTATCAATTTTGTTTTATTTTCATTTTTTTATTTTTTTTTATTTTCAAAAAACAACGGTTAAAAAAATTCAAAAGGATTATTCATATGTATTTGTTTTAATTTTTCAATTTTTAAAAAATTCTCTTAAATTTTCAAATACAACTACCATTGCATAAAAAAAAAGCAAAAAGAAAAAAAAATCCAATAAGAATGTGTTAGTAATTTTTTTGTGAATTTTGAAAAAAATCCGTAAGATGACGACACTATCGTACTCTTATAATTTTTTTTTTTTTAAATTATTCTCTAAACAATTTTGTTCAAAAGAGATTTCAAATTCTCTCAAAATTTTCAAGAGAGTAAAATATTATCTCACATATTTTCTCATTCTCTTATTTTAAATGACAGTTTTTTTTTTATGGGAGTAACTTTTCAACGTGTGCAATGCAAAGCAAACAAACAAAACAACTAATCAACCATATTTGCTAAATACCAATACTATTACAACTTTTGTATTTTTGCTTTGAAAAAACCACATGACAATGAGTGATAATGAGAGTTTTTTGAAAAAAAAACAAAAAAACATGTTACACACACATAAAATTAATCAGCTGTCTAATGTAGTGTTACTTCACAGATGTTTGAATTTTGTTGTTGTTGTTTGCGCTTTAATTTTTAATATTCAAAAAAAATACAAAAAAAAAAAAAACAATTGTGTGTATTTTTTATTTATACGTTCATTCATTTTCAAAGCAATTATCATTACTACAAACCCATTGCAACAACCATACAATAATTGAAAATGTCTTCTTCTTGACTGACCAAACCTAAAAGCAATATACGTATTGTGAAAGAAAGAAAGAGTACGAAACAGTATTGGAAAAAAAGAAAACAAAAGATAGAGAAGGAAATAAATTAAAAATTCAAAAAATAGAATGTGTAAAAAAAAAGAAGAAATATGCATGGGCACTTTTATTTGCTCTGTTAATCGTTATTTAGCACAAAATATAAGTTCAATGTAACAAAATATTAATAAATTAATTATTTATTAAGGACAAAGTTTATTTTTTAAAAATTTATTAAAGAAAAATTTTTTTTTAATTTGGAATAAATGAGAAGTTAAAAAAAAAACCAACAGTAGCAGGAAAAACATATTTTTATTTTTAGACTTATTGTACATACAACAAATCGATATTCAATTAACAACTTTTTGAGATTTATTTGAAGCTTTAAAAAGGGTTCACTGTGATTAAACAATTTTTCTATATTTTGTGTTTTGTTTTTTATAATTTATATTTTAACTTATTTATATTTTAAAATTATATAATATAGGTATTTATATCTGTAGCTACATATATATTTAAATCTAATTTATATGCAATAGATTACATGTGTACAAAAATAATAGAAACAATAATGTTGTATGTAAATATATGAAAGAAACTGTTTATTATAATTTACAGTGAGACGTTACTATATTATACAAGAATAAAATATATTAGTATAAATATATATATTTACATACTGATATTTATTTGTAGATGTCTAACATAAATATAGTACACCCTTTTACACCCATATTATTTAACATTTTAATATAAGATAGGGAGAAAAAATAATTCAATATTTAAATGGAAAAACAAAAAACTAAATAGAAATCAAAAGGTGATTAAAGGAAATGTTGAAAGAGTTGATATACAAAAGTTAAACTACGAAATTAAAATATTAAAAGTGAATTATTTGGTTAATTATTAATTTAAATTAAATAATAAAAAAATATGTTGTATGAGATGTTGGAAATGTTTGAATATGTTAAAAAGTTAATTAAAGCATTTAATATCATATTTTTAACATTAAAATATTTTATTTTTGGATTTTTTGAGGGTAAAACGGCTCTGTTGAACTGTAGACATCGACGGTCAGATGATTAAGCCTATCAGGACTTATTAAGAAATGATATTCGGATTAAAATTTTACAAAATTTTTAAAAGTTATTTTTAATGTTTTTTTGAATGTTTGAAGGTGTATACTATCAATATAGAATCTATTGACTATTGGTAATTGAAGCGTTCAGCTTTATAAAAGGCTCACGGCTCAATAAAATAAAAGATGTTGCGTAAAACCTGTTTTTTTTACAATTTAATATATCATTAATAAAAAAGTATTTAATTAAGTAGGTATTTAATGCAATATGAAATTAAATAAAACTTTAAAAATTAAAAATCTATAGGTAAATTAAACTGAATTAGAACGTTAAATTATCCACTATATTGTATAGAACTAATAAATTAATAATTTTAATATACTTATACCTACCTACCTACTATAAAAAATAAACCGTTTTGACATTTAACATTGTACCAATAAAATTGCAAATTTTATCTTGAAAAAGCCCCATTTAAATCTGTGAATTATATAAACTCTTTAAATAATTCACGAAATTAAAATTTTATATCTGTGAGTTATAAACTGTTAAATTTACCGTCATTGTCATTTTTAACCCATTATAAACTGTAAATAAATTAACTATATTATATAGGTACCTATTTAATAATATTCTTATTATCTACATTTAACATTTTTTTCACTTTTAAAATAAAATTATTGCCTTTAATACAACATAAAAATTTTATATATACGCATATACATATTATGTATGAATGGTTTGTTTCTATGTACACGATAATAAATACTCAAGTTTTATTACGATTTGTATATAAAAAAAATGAAACCAAATAAAAATAATAAAAAGTTGGTAACCGAAAACATAAACCACGTGGATTTATTGAAAGAGCAAATCGAAGATAGTCGCAGAGAATTATTAAAAATATAATTTTATTTATTTTAAGATTAAATAATTAATACATAAATAAAAGTAAATTGTTAAATTATTACTAGATAATATATATGTTATATTATGTACATACAATTTACAATTTTATATTAAAAAAAGGAAGCTATTAATTGATTGTACAAAAGTTCTTTAAATCTCATCTTGAATTTGGATTAAATGAAATAATTTTTTTTTTGTAGTAGGTATAAAGATATTAAAAAAAAAAAAATCGCTTAAAAAAATGCAGGAAAAATTAATTTAATATTATATATTTACATATATATGTACATACTTACATAGCTAATATATTTCAATTCAAGTCGTGATTTTCAGAATATTGTCCACAAGTGCTGCACATTAAAGGTTTTGTATTTTTCAGTTGTGTACAGTTCAACAGTAGAAAATTAATTTATATATATATATGTATATATAATATAAAACGCTGTTAAAAGAGAATAGAATGAAAATGTTTTTTTTTAATATTTAAAATTACAGGGACGGTGCCCAGTAGAAAAAAAAAACAGTTTTAAAGAAGATTTTATTCTCTTGTGACACATTAAAAAATTACTCATGAGTAAAAATTGTTGGAAAAATAAAAAAAAAAAACTAATATAAGTTTTGTAACAAGTTTTTTTTACATTTTAATAAAATTTTGTTGTTGGAAAATTAAAATTAAAAAATAAACAGCCAAAGAAAAACTTAAATTGCAAGAAAACTTATTTTGTCATTTATATTTTCATTTGAATACTTTTTTGGGGTTTTTGTTTAGCCACAAAGTGTAAAAATATAAACATATATACATATGTATGTACATACCTACTCCAGGTAAATTGTTTCTTTTTAAACATTTGTAAATTTGTTTTATTTAAAATTAGAGTTAAAAGTAGATAGAAAAGATAGAAACTGAGTCACCTGCTAATATTCTTTGTTTCTAGAATGAAAATTTTTAGTATTTAATATATATGGCAAGTCTGTGGCTCAAACCCTGGTCTGATAATATCTAATAAAAAAATATCTTAAAATTGTATAATTATATTGTAATAGTTAATATCGCATTATAAGATAAGATTTAATATAAATATGTAAATAACTTTTGTGTAGGTTAATATAGATGGCGCACAAAATTAACATTTGTGTATTCATAATCTTATACAAGACTTTCAGCCGAGTAATCATCGGCTTAGTGAATATAACGATTAAAGAAACAAAAGTCTAGTCAAAATTGACTTGATGAATGCCCTATACTCCTGAACAAAATAAAAATTAGGAGTACATTAGCCCAAGTGTTGGCGGATTAAAAAGGGTAAAAGGAATTTAGAATATAGATAAATTAAATAAAATTGCAAAACTGTAATGCAAATATGTTGCCTTGCTATTAGTTTTAATCTTTTTAAAATTATTTTATTCAAAATATAAAATATTGTGTATATTATACACATAACAGTTCTATTTTACATTAAACTAAGACTAAACTAGTCTTTAGATTAATTGTTTGTTTCTCGGTGGCTGATAGATTAAACACATAGTCTATTGCCACAATGAAATGTTTTTTGAATTCTAACATACATGACAAAAAACCTTTGATAAAAATTACGCTTTATATTTTAAAAAAATTTTGTTAATCGAAACTTTTGATAATAGATTTCTGCTGTGTTATAATAGATAAGTGTTCATAAAAAAAAAATAGCTTAGAACAAGTTAATTCCAACACAGCCCTTTATGGTGGTGGACTTATTCACCCAATATCAACATGTTGTATTAATACTCTATTGATTGAATGGGCGTAAAATTAAATTTCTAAAAAGGAAATGTTAAAAGGGAAAAATCGTTACAATTACTTTGAAAAGTGCACGAAGACATCACAGGGCGCGAAGACGCAAACAGCGAGTAATCGATTTTTCTTCGAGCAAAAAAACAAACTTAAAACGTTTGGTTTTCATATATTTATTATATCAATTGGCCAAATAGACAAGGTAGCGGAAAATTATATGCTTCCTAAAAAAATTTCGCTTCTCTGCTTTCTAGAGTGTTCGCGCCCTTAGAATTGTAAATTATAATAAAAATTAAACTCCGTGCCTGTTTCATATAACCAACTTGAAATTAAATCGTTTCAAGTTTTTTTTCACATTATAATTAATTCACTCATATGTATATAATATATACATTATATATATATATATATATATGCATGCATTTGCTCATATGTGCGCAAATAAATATACATATATGTATAATATTATAAATGCATTACACATGGTCATACATATATATATGTTATAAATGCTGAAACTCTACATATTTATATATAGGTACATTCCATATATAAAATACATTGTGTCTAGAGATACGAATTACGAACTGTATGTAAGTAAGTATATACGCAAGTATATATATAAAATAAATTGTTCTTTTTTAGAATATAATGATAAATGTGTGTTGAATATAATGAAAAACTAAGCGTTGAAAAATTTTATGGTGGTTTTTTTTTATTTTCTTCTTTATTTTCATTCCAAATTATAGTTTGTAAATTGTATATATATGTATGTATGTACCAAATGTTAGATCATAGCATCTAGAGACTATAGAGACTAGAGACTATATAGAGATGATGAAAAACTAAGAAACAGTTTTTAGAACAAAGAGAAATAATAATTTGTGAATAATTAAGAATGAAAAAAAAGCACAAAATGAAATAAAACCTAGACCAAAGTTATCATAATTGAAATTCCAGAAGTACAAATTAATGAAAAGTTTTTCGTATAACGTTGTTTTTTTTTTTGTTAGAAATTGGCGTAATCAAAACGTTTATAAATGGAATTTTGTAAACGTGTTTTATTAATGATTGTTTGTAATTTGTTCTTTAATATTTTTGGTATATGTTATATAAGTATATATAAATTAATATACATTATATATTAGAATAAACACTTTTCAACATATATATAAAAAAACATGTAGTTATTGTTGTTTTTTTTTTTTATTACTTATGTATTAAATAAAAAAAAAATACAAATGTTTTGATGAATGATTTGGTTAAATTCCAACTTTTAGTTTCTAGCATCTTTTTTATTTTAGATTAAAACCAACTGTAATTGCAATTATAGAGAAAAAGTTTTGCAATATGAAAATATATAATTAATAAATAAATAAATAATTTTATTACATAATTAACACGTCATGACAAAATAATTGAAATTTATATATTAAATATATAAAATAACTTTGATAATTGTTTTAATAAACTTTTTTAATTTATAATTCTTTAATTAATTCTTAATTAATTATTTAAAATATAAATATAGATAATATGTATAATATTGTAAAATGTTGTAATATGTCGCAATTTAATTAAAACGATTAAATTTTTTGAATTATTTTTATTGTAAACAATATTTCAAATATTTTTATTCTACAATTGCAGAAAACACCTTTTTACTATTTTCGAGTAAAATAAATGCGTCTTTATTGTAATAGCAGCTTATGCTTAGCTTGACGCATTGAGTTTATTGAAGATTTCTTTCAAACAAATAACTGAAGTTAGGGATTATGCCTTATTAATATTCAGGTAACCTAAAGTAGGTTTTTCAGAACCTACATAAATTTTTTTGTTTTTGAAAATAAATTCAAATTGATGCCTCACATGTTTATGAAATTTCTTTGTCTTCCTTTAAGTTCCATAAACAGGAAATCGAAACTGTCTATTCATCAATACTTCATGCAAATCAGCCTTATATCTTTTTGTCCATATAAGACAAAAATTTTACTTAATCCAGTTAACTTATTATCGGATGATATGGCTTATTTCGTGGAGGCAGCCTTTGTCAAAATTATTATTGACACCCTTGAAAATTTAATTTGTTATTTAAGCGCTTTACAAGGTTAATCATCAAATTCAAATTTAAAGTTTGATTATATCTATTAAATACACCTAATCAAATAGGTGTATTATTACAAATTCCCTTTTCACGCGAATTGTAAATAACACGATAAAGTAATTCAATTCTCTTTTTACGCGATGGAATTTAAAGTGAAACGATTAGAAATTCCACAAAATATTTGATCAAAAGAAAATTTAATATTTTTTTAAAAATATTTTACATACACACATATGGATTTAAGTTCCTTTGACTAACTATCTTATAATTATGCAAAGAACTTACGAAAAACGAAACGCAAAGATCAATAACTGATTTTGCAACCAAGATCACAGCAACATTTCAGCAGTTTAAAGCATTTTAAAAAAAGGTCGATAATGCAATACACAGTATTAAAAGTCCCATAAACGAACGGAATGAAAAATCAGCTGATACTAAAAAAAACCCAATTTATCGAATTATTTAATTATTTCGATTTCGTGAAGAGACCTTTAATATTTTAACTATAGATCTATAACTGTCTCCAATATAACATACCCTATGACATTATTAAATTCTTTCCTGTAAAAACGAATTTAACAGCGTCAAGAATATCAAAATAAGCACATCTTTATTCATAACTCATAAGTTACAACCTACAAATTCCATAATCATCAATTGCATATTATTGCACTTGCAGATACATGGCATACTAATAGATATTTTAGTTATATGATGATACGATACAAATAATGATGAAAAACATGATGCCAGACTATGATTAAGTTTTTCCTTGAATTTTCTCAGTCAAATTCAAATAAATTTATTAAATAATTTCCTTTATTAGCATGTGGTGAGTTCTAAAACAAGAAAATATTTATTAATTGAGTTCTTAAATAATAAGATAATAACTTAACCTTAAAATGCACTGTACAATATACACATTCTATATGTGCATAATGCAAGTAAATTAGAAAATTATCTATACTACTTAAAAACTCATTTACATAAACCAAGTATATATACCTATATATATATTGTGTCAGTTGGATTTTTGTATCTTATATACTGGTATACTTATCGTACTTACGTGCAATTTTTTAATTTATAAAATTTTTCAAAAACGTAATAATTACAATGTTGCAGCTTTATCTTCACTTAATCTTACATTATACTTTTATCTTATAATGTATTAATTAAACTCTCCCTTTAACTTCAACTTAAATAATATTAAAAAAATATAGAAACTTAAAAATAATAAAAAAATTAAAAATAATAAGCAGACTAAATTAATTTATAATTATGCCATTTTTAAAGATAATTACTAAACGTTAAAAATAGGATAAAAATCAGAAAAAAAAAAAAAACTTAAAACAAGTATGTATTTATTTATATACTAAAATTAAAATCTATTTTTACATGTTTTAGGTTTTCTTTTTGATCTTTTGATCTGTTAATTATGTTTTTAGCTATGATTTTTAAAGTATAATATTAATAACTCAATGTATATTATAACTTAATTTATTATAATATGTCTTTTAGTTTTATTTCATAAGATTTAAGTTTAAGATCTATAGATAAATTTTTTATAAAAAAAACATTTTAATTAAAATTTTTTTTAAATATTTTATATTAAATTTTGAATGCAGCAGATGTAGACTGCGAACTTATGAGTTTAAGATCAAAGTCCATATTAAAATGTAAATTAATTAAGTATATAACGTTATTTATTTAACAACAGAGTGTACGAGTAGAGTGTATATTATGCACATCAAATCATAAAAAATAGAGCAACATAATACTGTAATTTAAGCAGGTATTATATATATTCCAAATATATTATATATGGTTCATATTCTACTTTATCAATATTAAATGCCTGTCTTTAAATTTCGCATTTAAAACAAAATAATTATTTTTAAATAATTTAAGATGTTGGTACAATATTTCGAAAATTTTTTAACCTCCGACGCTATTTTTGTATTTTTTTACAAATTTATGTTTTTTTTACCGACGAACTAATATTTTTTAATCAAAACGAGGAAGATTATAGTTGTCCTTGTCATCCCGTTTTATCCCGTGCATATCCACTATTATGTATAAAATAAAATAAACCTTTATTTATTTCCCTTATGCCCTTATTAAAATAGTAAAAAGAAATTTAACTCATACTACCCCCAAAGGAAAAAAAAAAATTTCCCACCTTAAAAGTTGGTCCGAGTGATGTCCAACATTGCAAAGTAGCTTGCCCTATTACTTTACCTGCCCAGTTTTAATTTTAACCTTGTAGCTTCATTAGATTCACAGTTATCGAATTGACAACTTTGTATGGCACCTGCCCGAAAATAGGGCCGTAACATTTTGAAACTTTATATAAGGGCTTGTTTTATTGTATAACAAACCGTGTGTAATTTTCATACTCGTAGTATAATTAGTTTTGTTGAAATTATTATTGTGCAAAAAAAGTTGTATGGCAACTCTCCGAAGCATTGGTCAGATTTTAACTAAAAACAATAGAGAACCTAGAAATTGTCTAAAAATGACTGTGTGAGTTTCAAAACTCTAGCTCTTCTAGTTTTTGAGTTATCATGCACGATTATAAAAACTAACTTTCAATAATTTGATATGTTCCGCTTTTATTCCCATTAATTACAGACACTAAAGACACATAATTACAGATATTAAACTTTTTTTAAATGACACAACTTATGTTTAACATCTACCATTTTTTTTGGTCTTGCGCTATTCTTTTAATTTTTCCAATACCTATTTGCCGTGTTTCTACCTTAACACGTGATGTATTTTGATTTTGAGCGCTTGCGTTGATTATTATTAAAAATAATTACTGAGTAGTCAGAACTACGACTACATCCAAATTTGTTAATTTAATTTTTTAATTTTTGAACAATTCAATGGCTTATAACTAAATCGTACTCTTAGTACACTCTGTACTTCATAACTGAGCAAAATGCTACATTACTTTTTCTTTACATCTTTTGAAGAAATTAGTTCAAGAAACATCCATTGATATTATTATGTAAACCGAGATATATAAGAAATGAACTTGGTAATGTATGTAATACATGGTAATATTTATTTTTAATTAGTTTAAATTTAAATACTTTTTATTAAATTACAAAATTATAAAGTATTAAAAATATTATGTAAACATTTAATAATTTTAAATAAAATGTTTAATACATTGAAATATTAAACACAAGTAGCTTTCTTTTTATATATACAAGTATATTTATATGTATATTTGCGTGACTTTAATTAAAAAAATAAAATTAATTAAAACGACATGCGAGTCTCAAAATACCTTTTTAAAAGGTTAAATGCATTTATAAATAGACGGTTTCCTTTGTTATAACTTTTTTTTTCAATGAATTCAAATTTGAAATAACCATATTTTGTTAAAAGATTTTTTGAATATATGCTAATTCGTTTAACTGTCTTCGTCCGTCTATTTGTCTTTAAAATTAAATAAATTTTTAAAAAACTGCTTAAAATTTAATCTAAAAAAAATAAAAGACAAGATATTTAAAAGAATCAACCAATATTCGTCCCTATTTAACATAAATGATTCCTTTAAGTGTTATTAACTAACTGAAGTTATGGGCTTTCATACTACTAGTGTTGAAAAAATTTTATTACTTTCATATCTTGAGCACAATGAGCGTAGCCATGACGCAGCGATAGAAGTTGCAACTCAACCAACTTTTGCCTTAAATAAAAACTAATGCTTCCAATTGTTGTACTTTTGTATTATTTTCCATATGTTTAAAAAATAAGTTGTAAAAAAACTCAATAAATAAATAAATTAAATACGCACCTGTCAAAACCTTTTATTATATACTGCCCTGTTTTTGTTTTTCGTTTATTTCATTGAAAGAAATTTACACATTTCATTTTATCATTTTTTCATTTCTTATCTGTCAACTCACGAAACGCTAACGCATATGTAATCGTTCGTATGTATGTAATCGCTTATAATCGTACTTTTATACAATATAAAAAGTCGTTGTCGCAAAATAAAATTTATTAATTTAAAAATTATTGATTTTGAAATATTTTTTTTTGAAATATATTAACGACAAATTTTATTATACGTTTAAGTTTTATAAAATTAAATTCTAAAATTTCTATAAAATATTGAAATTATATTTTTTAGAATATAAATAAACATATGTGACATAAATTTATTTTTTGAATTTAATTTTGTAGAAAATCTATTTTCAATTTTATAGGTCAAGCGAACCTCCTGCGTATATAGAAAATAAATTTTCTCGGCCATCATAAAAATCGTATTTTTGTTCTTATTTTTTTTTTTTTATTTGCATAATTTTTTTTTTTTATTTTAAATTTCTTATTTTTATATAAATAATTTATAATACCTATGATTATTTAAATTTATAAGTATATATGAAATATAAAATGAAGGTAACAAAATATATATATTATTATATAAAAAAATATATGTATATTAAATTAAATTTAATAATGTTGTATATATATATATTATAGTAATGTAATAAAAAACAAAAAATTAAATGAAAGAGAAGAACGACCACACGCCAAAGGTTTATTACTTAAAAAATAAAAAAATGACTTTTTCTCGATGAACGACGACAACGACAACGCAACGACACAAAAAATACATAATTTATTCGGACATGTCATGTATGGGGTAATTTTTTATTTAGTTTATTTAAGTTGTTGATCTGTTTTTTTTTTTTGCTTTCATTTGCATTTTCAACCTTTGAAATTGCATTTGAACAACAACAGCAACAATAGTAACATGAACAACAACAGCAACAACATCAACAATAACAGAAATCTTGTTTTATAAGTAATGAAAATGATATTTTATTGTCATAAGTATTTAATAAATTTATGAATTTGTGATGCAGATGTGTTTAGTTTGGTTCGATATTAATTTATAATTATTACAATCGTAATTAGTTGGATTTAGCATTCCATTTTTGTTTTTGCAGCATGTTTTTGTTTCTCATATTTTTTTTTGTTTTTATTATTTTGCCATTAATAAGGTTTGTGCAATTTTTAGAACAGGTACAAATATTATAAGCGGATAAATAATGAACTAAAAGCAAATAACAAAATGAAAAAAAAAATTTTAAATTACAAAAAGATAAATACAAAAAATATGATAATGTTAAAACTAATAAATAATAACTTAAGTTTTTTTTATATTTGAGATAATATTCTATATAATAAATGACTCAATTTATGTATGTGACTTGGTTATAAAAGATTGAACTTTATTTGATTATTCTATTTGATCAAATTAAAAATGTATATTATTTATATATAGTGAAATCGGTTAATTAAAAGGTTGTCACTATAATTAAACCACTTTTTTATTTGAGTGGCTGTGTATGATATGCTTTTGTTTTTTAATTTTTAATTAAATTTTTTGAAAAATTGACTACACAATATTTAGTTCAATCGGTATTTGGAATATTAATCTGCTATCATATAAAGAAATTGCATCCCTTATTGCATACTATATTTTCAATGTTAAGTAAATAACAAATTGTAAAAATAGGCTGACGAATATAATTTTATTCTAATGGACAATTTATCATACAAGAAGAAAATTGAATAATTCATTATAACTCGTCCATAAATCAATCTAAATCAATTAATTGACAAATAAGTTTATATGTTGAAGCTTAGCATGACTTGATCTCATTCATTATTACTATAGATACATAATAAACATAATTTTTTTTTTCCTTACTCCTCTTGGGAGCACAGGAATTTTACTTGACATCTCCCGCGATTCCGCGCTGATATTTTAATGTCATCCCAGGGGATGTTACATTTAGTCATTTCTTGTAAATTGTCCTGCGCCATTTGATGTTGAAACGGCCACGTCTTTTAGTCCCTTGGGAGTTCCACTCTAATGTCATACATGTTATACTTTCACTAGGCTTTCTAAGCCTATCCACCTTCATTTCTTACGCCTGATTTGTTTGGCTATGAGTTCTTCGCCTGTTAGTATCCAGGGGTCTCCGTTTGATATTGTGTTTGGCATGAATATGCGGCATATTATCTTAAGACACTTATTTACGAAAACCTGCAGCTTGTGCGTTACGCTGCTGGTTACAAGCCAGGTTTCGCTGCCATAAATAAACATAATCTAAAATCTTATAATTTTTAAAATTTTATATAGTTACATATATAGAATATTTATA
Organism: Dolichopus griseipennis; assembly: GCA_963082915.1. Lineage (NCBI taxonomy): Eukaryota > Metazoa > Arthropoda > Insecta > Diptera > Dolichopodidae > Dolichopus > Dolichopus griseipennis. Next base: position 61,972,388 of record OY720442.1, read on the forward strand.
TAAATAATGTAAGTTAATTTCTTTAGTTATACATAATATTTTTGCTATTGTCGTTGTTTGATATGCTATCTTTATACATAACATAAGTGACCTGTCATGCATCCGACTAATATTTTTATTAATACTTAACTATTATTATTTATCATTGTTTATACCTTATATTAACCTGATTATTGTATACTTCTATCTACATTACAAATTTGGTTATCAAGCGTATTCTATAAAGACAAAGACTTGTGCTTTCTCTTCCAATTAAAAAATTGTGACTTGAATAGGAATTTAACTCGCAGTTCCTTCGTCAATAAATCATGTATATACCACTAAATCAATTAGGATCCCATATTATTTTGAATTCCTAAACTTAAGTATAAAATAATAATCGCGTACATTTAGCATCTAGCGCTACAAGAAACTGCAATGCTTGATAAAATTTTCCATACTCATAAAAATTTATTTAATAGAAGTAGAAAAATTGAAATGTTTTGGTGGCCATAAGAATTTTCTAATGTGAAACAAATAATTTGAAAGTTTTAAATAAAATAAAAATATACGAAATCACACAGAATTAAACGCCACTTAATTATGCTGTAAAACGTTCAGTCTACCATGCAACGCTAAATGCTACACCCCTGCAATTTCTCATAACGCTAAATATATCTCTTCAACGCGACCAATTTTTATCCAAACTCATTAAAGTAAAGTAAATTCAGTATTTCTCAAACTTAAAAATAACAAACCGAATATATTTAAAAATATCTTGTTCTAATACTTTTTACAATCACTGTCATTCTAATATTCAATTTTAAACATAATAATATATAGATTAGTAATACGTTTTTGTTTTATTTTGGAAACCTAGTTTTCCATTTGTTTTGCCTCGTATTGCGTAAAAATTTTTGAAAAGAATCGCAGGTAATAGACAAAAAAAACAAAAAACGAAAGGATTATTTTATTACAGAACGTTCGCTGTAAAAAACAAAAACTCTCAAATTAACCCTTTATTTTTCCTTTTAAATGTACCAACATGAAACCATAAAAAAATTAAAGTGGAAAAAATTTTCTTTAAATAAAAAAAACAAAGCAAAGCATTGAAAAAAAAAAATATATAAAATACATAAAACACTAATTTACCTTTTAACAATCTTTTTTTTTTTAACATTTTGTTTATGTTATTTGTTGCTTTTAGTAATAATCAAAGTTTTATGACATATCACCAATTTTTTTGTTTTTTTGCTGTATTTTTGTAATCCATCACAAATCATGCATTTTTTTATGACTCCGACCCAAGAAAACCCAAAACAAAAACAACAAAAATCAAGTAAAAAAAAATATAAAAAAAAACGTCTAATGAAAAAGCAAAAACAAAAAACAAAAAAAATATAAAAAATTGTAAGTAATAAAAGACGACAGAGAAACATTCAACAGGCTCTTACCATATGTAAACATTATAGTACTTAGTATATATTATATATATATGTATATATATTTTACTGGATTTTATAGACAATTTTATTTTATATTTATATATATATATATGTATTTTATATTCAAGGTTAAGGACACTTTTAACAATGCACATTATAAAAAAGATTGTCTAAACGAGTATAAATGAATTTTTTAAGCGTTTGTGACTATAAGATACATATATAAGATATATATTACGCAATTTTATGGTGTTAAATTTCATTTGAAAAAAGACAAATAATAAAAAAAAAATTGTCTCAATTTTAAGAATTACTTCTTCATTGTTTTTTTTTAATTTTGTTGTTAAAAGACGTTTAACTTTTTATTCAATAATACATATACATACATAGTTAAAATTCAAAAATAGAACGTGATAAAAACCACATTGGATTTAATTCGCAAAATTTAATACGATACAATTACGTTCTACGGTTTTAATCTCCATTATTGTTAAAAGGGGGCGTGGCTTGATACATTATTAAATACAAAATCATGTATATGAATAATTTTAAAGATCGCAATTTATTGTTGACTTATAATTTGGATTTGATTACGTTTATTAATTTGATATAGTTGATATAAGATCAATTAATAATATAAATTAATACCTAAGATTAAATTATATAGAACGTAAATTATTCTAGTATATAAGCACTTAATATGTTATACAAAGAAGTTCAGTGTTATTGCAACTCTAATTAAAAGTTGGATCTAATAAATTATCTAAATGAATCTATTAAAGTATGATTTATAGTAATATTTTCATAATTCGAAAACCCTATAATCCGAATATCCAATAATCCCAATGACAGTTTATAAAGCACTAACTATACTACAATCCGAATTGATTGCATCTTGGAGATTCTATGAATATTTCTAAAAAACAATTATTAACAGTTAGGTTGTTGTTGTATGCGTTTTTGTTTTTATGAAGTGTTGTTAGTTTACTTAAAACATTGTAAGTATCAGAATGTACAAAAGTAAAAATTATAAATTTTTGTTTGAAATATGGCACAGAAAAAATGTTCCCAGAACCTTTACCCTTTGTAACCTTTAACCCTTATTATTTTTAATTTTAGAGAGTTTTTCGGCCAGAGCTATACTTGCTAGACTGGTATTCACCAATCCGAATTTCACGTTAATCCGAGTAGGGGTATGCAGTTAATTATTCGGATTATCGAAATATTACTGTAAATATAGCAATTTATTTGATACCTGATTATGCTACATACAATCAACTGTATATATTCATACAGCTCTACATTAATATATTCAAATATTTATATTATATACAAATACACATTTTAAAACATATATATGAGTGCTTATATAGCGTTATTTGACATTTGCCGTTTACACCCAAAATAACCACTACATTTTCAATATTTCATATCATGAAACAGCTTTCCATTATAATATACAGTAAAACCCTTATAATTGGAACAACCTTTTAAGGGATAAAATACGAAAGTTAGATTTGGGAATAAAGTTTGAAAGTTTTTAAATAAGCGGTTTATTAAGCGAATTACGAGCTTTTATAGTGATATTATTTAGCAAATTTAAGTGAATTTCTGTTATTAAGCTTAAATTAAGCCAAAAACCAAATGCTGTTATAAACCGAATGCAAATTAATTTTCAAACCATTTATTTATAGATCAAAACAAACGGTAAATTGTCTAAATTTTGAATATATATACCTATATATTTATAATAAAAAGGCAACCAAACAAAATATAAAAATTCACATAAAAAATATATATATAATATACATATATAAATAACTGAAAGTAAGAATAGAAAGTAAGAGTCATTAAAAGCTTTATTGCTTATTTTATATGACAAGAAAGTAATAAAAAAAAAAAAAAAATGAGTGACTGAAGAACAAAAAAAAAAAAAGGGAGAAGAAACCAGCAATACCAGCAAGGTCATTTCATTTCATTGTAGTTTTTCTTATATTATATATATTTATTTTTTTAATATTATATATTTAAGTTTTCTTCTATTTAAAAACAAAAACACATAAAAATTTATATATAAAAAAAAAAAAATACAAAAACAACTATGACCTTGAATTTATTATACATTTAATTACTCAAATAAAATTATATTCGATATTCTTTATAGTTAGCATAAAATTATTATTATTATTAGGTTTATTGACCCGGAATGTTTCTTTGGGAATTATAATAAAAAAAATTTAATATATATTGTATATACAATCTTTATGTCTCTATATATACTATGTATATGTGTATGCACATAGGAAATATTTTAAATTATTGGAAATTAAAGTATAATTTAAACGTAAATATAATTTGTTTTTTTTTTTATATATTTTTAATGACACATGAATTGATTTTTAATTAGTTTATATCTAAAGATATTGTATATATATATATGTATGTTAAATTAATGGCAAACTAAAAATTTTTTTTTCTTGAATTTTTAACTTTAATAATCTGTAGAATATAGTTTTATTTTATATACTTATAATTAAAATTCAATAAATTTTTTATTAGATATAATAGAGGTATATATACATGCAATTAAATTTATTTTATTTTAATATTGTAATTAATATTAAATAAATATGGGAATTAACACTTAATTAAAAAGTAATTTTTAATTAATTACAGTAGTGTAATTAGAAAAAAAGTAATTGGAGAATGCAAAAATATAGATAATTTCTTAATTTGTATTATAAATTTGTATGCTGGTATGCTATTAAAATAAAACATATGAAACTTGTAAATAGGAACGAGCCTTTGTAAATACTACTGGCCAATAAGAATAAATAGTTCAATGCTTTTTAGGGAGTTTTATTATGTTTTTAATTCATTGTTAATAGTGAGTCTGGTGAGTCTGGGATGTTACATTAAATATTGAATTAGTTCATTCATAACTTCACAAACATCCTCTATTTTTTAGATTCTTCCTTCTTTCCTCCAGTGTACAGTAGGTTCTTTAATTTAATTTTATAAATATGTAGTAGGAATTACACCTGTTTTAAATAAAACATTTGTTATGCGCATGTCGTAATTATGGAACTATATTCTGTCCAATGTGTTTCCTAAAGTTGGTAATTTGTATGTGTACGACTCAATTAAATTTAAAAAGAGTATTACTATCTTTTTCCTCAATATCCCCCTAAATTTTCCCCATCCACATAATCCTAAATTCTCAAAAAACCTCCGCAAAATCCCAAAATCCTTTCATATTCCCATCCCTGTAGCCAAATTGTACATTTGTATTACACGTTCCTTCTTAAAGTTTGATTCAAAAAGGCTGTGATTATGGTGCGTCAAGGTTGCATCCAACGAAATACCACACAGTTTTAATGAGTGGCTTTCGAGCGTACAATTCCCTCGCAAAAAAAAAATAAATAAATAAAACAATTAATGCTTCCACTCAATATTTGATTCCAAACCACAAACAATGGCAACAGAAGCTTATCCTTACACTGTTGGACTATCCAGATGGTGCTACACGGCTTATGGGAATTCGATTGTCATGCGCACGTCATCTTTATGAAATCACATCCCATCATATATGTTTTCCAAAGTTGATAATATATGTGTGTACAATTTAGATAAATATAAGAAGATCATTAACATCTTTCTTCCTTGCATCCCATTCAATTGTCTCCACATAATCTTATAAATATCCTAAACCCAAATCCTTTTAAATTTCTACGTTCTCGTTACCAAACTGTACATTCAAACATCACTATTCCATTCATAAAGTTTGGTTCGAAAAAAGTTTGGTGTATTAAAGCCGCACGCTATCCAAGAAAGTCCACTAAAAGAACAAAGCACAGTTCCAATGGATGACTTCCGAAGCTTTCCAAAATGATATAACTTAATTATTCTTATATGTATACGTTCCGCAAAGTTAGTTAACTTTCAAACCGTTCTTAAACTTGGTAAATCACCTCCAGATTTCCATTTAAAACCCCTATATAAGCTTCCGGCGTCAAAATTATTTAATGCTGTGTGAAATTTTTCACTTCAAACCCGCCGGGGTTCTTTACACATTATGATAATTCTTTTATATTGTATCTTGTATTCTATAAGGAAATCATCATAAATTATTATTAATGGAATTTATATTCAAAATAACAAACTTTAAATGAATATTTCATTTTATTTATTAATACAAGCTTCATCAATTTCTATATATTTACAATATAATCCGACACGAAGTGACCAATTTATTCCATAAAAAGAAAAACGTTACTCCATATTGAAAAAAAAAAACTTTTTGACACGTTTTATAATATTTTTAAAATTTTTATATGTTTCATTTCCTTTATTTGGTAAAAATACAATAATGTCACATTTTTCTTCTCATGCCATGTTTAGAAAATTTAATCGCGGTATTGAATATTATTTAAAAAAAAAAATACAAAAAAAACAAATACTGATTTGTGTTATTTATTATATGAATAAATGGAATCTTTCAGATACCCGCCAAATATCGCTGTTGAACCGAGTGATTATCTTATGTTCTTAAAAGATCATTTAAAAAAAAAATTATGAAACATGATGGCACAAAAACTATTTAAAATACACAAATTTATTATGATTATTTTTTACATTACTTTGTGGATTAAATTAGAGTTTTTTGAAGAGTTTTTAAATGCCAGATTAAAAGTTTTTAATAAGAGTTTAATAAACGTTTAATAAGAGAGTCAATTCGCTAATTCTAGTGATTTAATAACAATAAGTTTAAGTACCAGTTATACAGAAATTTTAACAAATTCTTAAAATACCATTTCTATTTAAATTTTTCAAAAACTGATTAAATGTAAAGAATATTAAACTACAACCTAATAAATTTGCCATTACGTTTGTGACACAGAGAAGGAGGGAGGGGGGGGGGGGGGGGGGGTGTATGGATCGGATTAGAATCGAAAAAAAAAATCGATTTAGTATTTCCGTCCGTCCGTCCGCCCGATAGCTCAAAAACTTTAGGATCTTGAAATTTTTGCAATAGCCGTCATCGCCATTTTCAAATCCAGCCATTTTGGTCCACGGGTTCGGGTACCTGCCATACAACTTCTTCTTTTATATGAGCATTGTTGTGTACTTATTAAAGCTGGGTGTCTGAAATTTTGCCAAAAATAGTTTAGTGGAATGGTCAAAGTGACTGCAAAATTTGGTTGGTCTACTGCAGAGGGTTCGAGTAGCTGCTATAAAACTTTTTCTTTTATATGAGCATTACACTACACCTAACAAGCTGAATTTTTGAAATTTTGCGAAAAGTAATTAACCGGATGATATAATGTTTATTTTACAGTCATACGGGTATCCCAGAGTTGACACAGTCTACTCTACTACACTCTTCCTCGTTTATTTAGTAAATTAGTTAAACTATAAAAGGGTTTAATTTAAAACTTCGTTTCGAAATTAAAAACAAAATAATCTAAATATGACAAAGTTGATATAAATCAATAAGTTTATGACAAGCTGAAGACATTATTAAATTAAGAACATTATTATTAAGTATAATCAATGTTTAACTTAATTAATGTAATGAGAATTTATTTCTTAATTTATAAATTTTATTTTACCCAAAACATTTATCATGGACATTTTTAATGCAGGATTATAATTTTATATAAATTAAATAATTTAATTTAATTAATATATAAGAAAACTATATATACAAAAATGCCAGACGGAAATTGTATTGCTTAATTTAAAATAGTATGTACTTATATATAAAACGTAAATTTAATTATTATTATTATTTTTCATCGTTGCGATTAAGCCTATAAATTTTGTCTGAACTGTTTTTTAGTATATATAATATGTGTAGATACTTTAAGAAATCTACCACACATCTGGTTTTTGTTTTTTTATTAAAAATTACAATTTATATATATATATATTTAAATTAAATTTTTTTAATTTATCTTTATAAGTCTTTAAAAAGGAAGTAAAAAAGATGTTATTAACCTATTATATAAATAGAATGAATAAGATATAATAATATAATATTATGTAAATATTAACTTTATATATATATATAATATATACTTTATATATAAAAAAAAAGCCGAAAAGAACAGGTCTTTTAATGTACTTATTTGGATTATAAGCGTTGACTTTTTTCTTCTTAACTCAATTATTAAAAATGATATTATTGTCCACCTGACCTGATAAGTTTTATAAAACTTTAAATATTTGGTAAAGGGTTTGGCTTTTTTTTTAATTTTTTTTTTTTTATTATTTAAATTAGAGTTTTATTTTATGAATGTAATCCGTTACATCTGATATAAATATCGTATAACATTAGTAAAAACATAATAAAAAGTCACTTCTGGAAAATAGTATTCTGGTCTGGTCTGTATATTTAAACACTTCTCTTTCTCTTTATGTTTTTTATATAAAATATAATAATTTTTTAATTTACTTATATTTTCTTATTTCTTTATATATTAATTAGTATTTATTTAATCATTCAATTTATTTTATAAAACTTTGTTCATTATTTATCTCTACCTGCTTTTAAAAATAAAACCATATTAATTTCTTAACTTGGAGCCTCGATGTATTAGTGGGTAAGTATTTGGCTTACAAACATAGGAGGTGCGGGTTCGGTTCCCGTATATACAAATAGTTCAAATACAAATATATAATATAAGCAAAATTAATAATATTACTTACAATTAGAAATATTACTTATATTACTTATAAAGACCTTCGTGTTAGGATGGCATATGCTATCCACCTTATCAAAACAACAATAACAATTTCTGAACTTAAAGATTGTCAATGTCAATTGAGGAGGGCTCATAACTTCTACTACGAATATGTTAGCATTCTACAAAGTGTTTTAGAACTATGAGCTTTCTAAATGCATTTATTTAAGATCCCTATCATTTCGCTCAAGATTTAATGTAAAAAATTTCTTAGGTGTCGAAAGTTCCAAGCTACTCTTTTCATAAGCTGTTAAGCTATGTTTATTATATTGACTAATGTAACTCCATTTTCAGCGATTTTTCCACATACAATGAAAATCTAAATCTGTCAAATTTCATACTACTTTATAACTGATTGTGTTCCATTTTGTTTATAATTTTTACATAATTCTAATATAAAATTTAGGTGCCGTGATATAACGCCATATGCGATAAAGCCTTAATGGCATTATGACTCAATCGATTGAGTCATAAAGCCATAATCGCGAAATTCTTTTATATTGCTTTAAAACACACTCGAGTGAGTCATAAAGCCATATTGTGTTTTAAAAATTTTGAGTCATAACACCATATAATTAAAATTGAATGATTGAGTTAAAATTGTTGTATATTACAAAATTTTACAGCTATCATTATTATATTATTTGTTGAAAAGAAGTAATGTTCGTGACATTTTTGATGAAACATATAAGCAATTTAGAGGTAAGTAAATTTTGGGCAAATGCGAGACATCTTTATAAAATTAAAAGCAACATTTTCCCAAAAAAAACCAACAAATTTTGCAGAAGTAAAGGAAATTTTCGAAAAAGAGGAAATTATAAAAACATTTGGTATGAGCAGATATGACGAAAAAGAAAAATTTTACAAGCACACTATTATAGAGGAATATTATGCGTACACCATTTTGATGTCACCTACAATATCTAGTGTTATAGACAATAGATCAACCACGGAACTATCTAATAGATGGTACATTTGCAGTTACATCCTGTTCTAATACTTTTAAGCAATTACTCATAATACATATAGCTCACGGTGAATATATACAAGGTGAATATTAGGGTATAAAGCAGGCAGCTATTGGCCGCCGCGTGCGCTTGTTCGCGGCTGCGCAGTACGCAGACTAGCCGCGTTCGTGGATAGCTGGGCAGACCTCGACAAAATCAGAGTTCTACGCCTTCTACAGAATATGTACACATATTATATATACGTTATGGGTGGGATTTTAGAGTTGGATTCAAAATTAGGGTATTCGCTTTTTCCAGAATATTTATATATGTATATATGTAATGAGAGATTCTGAATTAGGAAAGATTTTATAATCGGTTACAAAATCAATGACACTGGCTACGCATAGAAGGTATATTTGTCACCAAATTATAAATTTCGAAATAATAATATTTCTATTGTTTTTTCCTAAAAAAAATTCTTTGAAGTGAGTCATAACGCCATTATGGCTTTATGACTTATTCGAGCGTGATTTAAAGCCATATTAAAAAATTTCGCGATTATGGTTTTATGAGACACTCAAAAGAGTCATAAAGCCATTAAGGCTTTATAACATATGGCGTTATATCACGGCACCAAAATTTATCTTATTTATAATATATTAATATTTTTTTATATAGTTATACAACACTTTTTTAAGAATTTTGAGATAAATATTTTTTAACCCTTTAAAATTCATTTTTAAATTATTTTCTACAAAACTCTAACCTTTAATTAGTGTTAAATATTTCGTAATTTTAAATAATTTAATTCCCAATCTCCATCTTTATTCTATAATTAAATTCCCGCAAGTCAATATTATGGATTAATTAGTTAAAGAATTTAGAATAAAATATTAAATTTTTAATTTGTTTAAAAATTTGAAGAAGATTAGAAATATTTGAATGGTTCTGTTTGTGTTTTTTAATTAAACATCTTTGCTATCTCTTTGTTATTTATAATCGGTTTCAACACTATTTGGCTTTGATTCTTTAAGTTTTTATAAACAATTTCTAAAAATTTCTATTATACCTCATGTTTCCAAGTAATTTTGTGTGGATGAAGAGTTTTGTTAAATAAACCAAGTAAAAAAAATTGAATAAATTCCGTTAGTTGAATAGCAGAAGCAAATTTTATATTTTTTTCAACATATGGTGTCAAAATAATTACAAAATTTTGAAATTTTATTTAAAAAAGGAAAAAAAAAATATGGTAAAATTTATTATTATATTCTATGAATTGAAGAAAGTTTGAAATATTGATGGAATTTCAAAATATATAAGTGCCAAATTATTATTCTCAGTCTTATCAACATATTGGTTTTTGAATAAAAAGAGTGCATTTTAAGTGTACGCTCTTTTAAAAAAAAAAATCAAATTAAGCGCTTTGAGTTTTTTGTTTAAGCTTTAATTTTTTTTTGACAGTTGATTTTTTAAATTTTTTCATTAAAGAGGAAAAATAGGTCTTCTTGTTAAAATTTTATATTATAAATTACCAAGACCAATTGCTGCAAGGACGATTTTTTAATTGAAAACCATATAAAGTAATCTATATATAACTCTAATCTGACCAATGGCGTAATGGTAAAGACGTCGCCTTTCATGTGGAAAGTCTCGGGTTCAAACCGCGGTGAGATAAAATTTAATAAAAAAATATCGTAAAATTGTATAATTTTGTCGTAATATATGATAAGATTTAATATAAATATATAAATAACTCTTGTGTAGGATAGTAGATGCCGCACAAAATTTGTGTATTCATAATCTTATACAATATCTGCATCCTAGTAATCAATAGCTTAGTGAATATAATGATTAAAGAAACTGAAGCCTATTCTAAATAAACTTGGTGAATGCCAAAATAAAAAAAATGTATAACTCTGCAAAACATATAAAGATACAAAATTTTTTGTAGAACTAAAATTACAAAGCTTTAAAAGTGCATAACGCTGCATCATAATTCATTCTAAGAGTCAAAGAAAACTTCTAGGCAAAACACGTGGCTTTCCTCCCGCTATTGTTGAAAAATTTATTTAAAACGACCATTCTTTTGTTTTAATTAAAATGTTCTCAGAAAATGTATTTAGAATTACAAGAAAATCTTTTAATTTAATAACAATTTAATTTATAAATATTAACTAATTTTTTAATAATACCTAAAGATTTTATTTTTTTGTTTTTTAATCTTAGTTTATTTGTTCCATAACCTTTTCTCATTAATTTTCTATAATTCTACTTAAATATACTAACATTATGTGTGGCTGTGTGTTTACCAAAAAGTCTCTATACAATTTCGAAACGTTTTTTTCATTTCATTTTGTATTCTAATAATTATTTCAAGACTTATTTTTCTATAATTTTATATTAAATGGTTTTTATATTATATATATACATATTTATATATACATAACTTTTTATATATATATATTATTATATATGAATATGAATAACAAAAGTTATCTTGTTTCTAAAAGTTTTCTTTGTCGGATTTAGTTTCTTTTTTTTCTTAACTTTTAACATTATTTTCTATATTGGTGTTTTTTTCATTTTGTATTGCTTTTGTTAACATTTTGTTGTTGTTTTTGTTGTTTTTTTTTTTTATTTTTGTTTTTTTTTTTGTATTTTAATCAAATCAAAGTTTTTACACACAGGGATAGTTCCATTGACAGCAACCAAAAAATGTAAAAAATATGAAAAAAAAAACAAAAACCTTTATTTAACAGTCTCTTGTGTTAAATTACAACATAAGCTTTGAAAAAAAAAATATTTAAAAAAATAAAAAGAAAGAGACAGAAAATAACCAAAAGAAAAAGACAAAAAAAGTAAAAAAAAAATATCACCAACGATAAACTTACGTGACATTCATCGTAAATTTCTTGATTAGGAGTGACAGTGGTCGTCAAAATAAAAAAATACTGAACTACAGAAGAACTTAATGCCAAAAAAAAACAACAACAAAAACAAAAAAATTACAAAGAAAATAATAGAAATTTTCCCAGTTATTCTGTCTGTCGTTTTTTTTTTTTTTTTTTAGTTAAAAACAAAAAGAGATCCTAAATTAATATATATATATATATATATATACATCGAAAGTGGTGTACAACTGTACTTTTAAGTTTTTTTCTATAGATTTTTAACGTGATAATCTATATATGTAATATATATATATATACATACAAAATATATATAAATATAACCAACAAGTATCAAAAATTCAAACTTTCATCATATTTTTATTAAGTTTTAGAGTGTAGGTTGTGTGCTACGACAAGAGTTTTATAATTATTAAAGTTTTTAAAAAGTAAAAATAGTTAAAAAAAACAACAACACCAAACAAAAATAAAAAAAATAATATGAAAAAAAAAATACAATAATCTTTTCCAAAACAAAACACCACTAAAGGAAAGTTATTGTAATTGATATTTATTTTTTTTTGTTTTTTTTTTGTTTTTTTCATTTTCTTTAAGAAACCAAAATTATCTCCAAGATATTATTTTATAAAAATATAATTTGTATATAAGCTTATATATATATATTATTTCTAAAATATTTAAAAAACTAAACTCATATACAAACTTTTATCAGATTTTAATTTAGTATATACAATTTATCTTGTATTATATGATTTTGATATACAGGGTGTTTCCTAATTAAGTGCACTGCTATATTGAACAGCATAGTTACTTATGAGTAGGCACATTTTTTGTATGGGGGGCTTAAATGAAATTTAAATATTTTTTTTTAGTATTCATAATTTTACTCTTAACTCTGTTTCTAGATCAATTATGAAAATTTTGTAAAATGCATTCGAAAGCTTTAGATGTCGTCTTTTAATCGCTTATCGTTTTCTAGCAAGCTTTTATATTTAAAACACGTGAAATTTTAACAATTTTTTTTGAAAAAACCACATTTTTTTGTTTTTTTTTTATCTACTTATAAATATTTATTCAGTGGTATATATCAGTGAATTTAATTAGAAACACCCTGTGTATACATAGATGCATATTACATATAAAACTATAGCAGAAACGTTTAGATATTATTATAATAACAGTTGCATGCGATTAGTTATTTATAAATGTTGCTGATTGAAGGACGGCAAAATTTAATTAAAAAGAAAAAATGAAATAAAAAAACACAACAATGTTAAAAATTTAACAGTAATTTTCGTTTTTAATTAATAATTCTTCTAACACTTATGATAATTTTAAAATTTTTAAATGAACGAATATGATATTGAGTATTATAATTCAAAATTTAACTTATTCAAGGTTATATTATAACTAAAGTCTGTCAAAATGAATTCATACACAAATGTTAATAGTATTTTGGGCGGCGAAGTAGGATTCGATCAAGAATCATCAGAAGTTTGACAGAAGGAACTGTTTCCAAAGAACTTAAAAAATAAAAATTTCTCATTTTTATAAATCAGTAACTTAGTCACGAGTACAAATACATATTTCCAAAATTAAACGTTTACATTGAAGCTCCAACTTATATTTCGCACTTGTTAAGAGGTTTTCTTATGTACATTCGGAATGTATTTTAAGTATTGAACCTTACTCATAATTAATAATGAATTGATGAAATAACTAAATTATAATACAATTATTTATTTTTATATTTTTTTACCATAAATTGAGTATAAAACACTACATAATTTTGAAAATATGCTTTTTTAAAAACCTTTGGTTTTTTCCATCACTTGTTTAAATTTAGTTTATATGCAAGTTGAGAATTCCTTCTTGTCTTAATTTTAGTTTATGAATTTAAAACTTTTTCTAAACTCCTAAATATTTTTAAGTTCTTTAGATTATTTCATTTAATCCATACTTATTTCCAGAGCTTGTCTTTTTCTAGTATGTATCAGTACCAGTATCAGTACTCATATACTTAAAAAAAATACTCAGTAAAACTTAATACCTCTTAAAATGTACTTATAATTAAAAATTAAAATAAATTATAATTGTACTTATAATTAAAGCTACCAGTACTTACCATTTCTAATCACTCGCTGTCAGTAGTAACCAGCACTTATAAGTACTAACTTGTTTTTTTATTGTACTATTACTTATATTTTTTCAAGTACCAGTGTAGAAGAGGTATTTAAATTTAACTAAATATTGTTTGCCAATAATAGGATGTACCGGTACTAGTTTTTTTACCTTAAGTATCTAAGATTTCGATATTTTTTAAGCGCTAACTGTTAAACTGTTATACGATAATCCTGCCAATACCATTGGTACATGTTGGAATAAGGGAGGACATATTATATTTCTGTTATTAGAATTGATCTTAAAGAATTCCCCATACAATTTAAACATCATATAGCACTAGGCCTTACAACATATAAAAGAGTCTTAGATTTTCAATACATATAAAATTCTGTTTGTTTTACGAGTATACTGGAAAACTTACGAGCTCTGCTTAATTTGTTTATAGTCAATTTTGTAAACTCAAAACGCTGATGATTAAATATTACTACGTGTTTAAATTAATGAATTTAAGATGGGCTTGAAGAAGTATTTTTTTTTTTACTATAAACCTCCAAACATTCGAAAGTTCTTAATAAAATAAATATAAGTGTAATATTAAAAAACATCAAAATAGGAACTAGATGTTATTTAGATCAACTATACATTGTACAATTTACATAATTAAATACTTGGAAAACATGGGCTTTAACAAGATTAAAATATAAGCATTTTACGTAAATTATAATTAATCTTAATACATATATGTTTAAATATTTATACATAAATTATCCTTATATATAATTATATCTCCTATAGTCATGTATACCTAAAATAATTTTTACATAATCTTTAAAAAAAAGTAAATCTTAATTGAATTAATATGTAATTCCTTTTAAAGAATTCTTTGGTCAAAAATCTATTTTTAAAAGACCTAATTCTTAAAATATATTTTAGGTGAACCTTTTTATTTTAGTTAATACTTTTTGTTGTTTGTTTTTTTGTTATTAAATATTTCTTTCCTATATAATATACCTATATCATATTTATACAAACAAATAGGTTTTTTACATAAATTAATATATAATATTAGAATTCTATTCCAACATATACATAGTTTAGATTGTATTATTGAAACTTATTAATCTATCAAAAAAAAACACCCAATATTCTACTTAGAATCTTAAAGATATTAGACAAGGAATCCTACAAATATATTTGTTAAATAATAACAACAACAACAATGAAATGAAGAAAATGAAATCCAAAGTAGAAATAATTTAATTTTTTTTTTTTTTTTGTGACAACAGAATCCTGTATAAACATGAAATAAATTTGAACATGAACTGAATTCATATTATATTATAATACTGTTATAGAAAAAAACGAGTCCAGAGTCAAATGTCAACTCTGGGATACTCGTAATATAAATATTATATCATCCGGTATTTTATTCAGATGTTGGCCATTCAAGTTAACTACTATTGACAAAATTTGAAACTCCCACCTTTATTATGTACAAAGTAATGCTCATGTGAAATATGAAGTTGTATGGCAACTACTCGAATCGACCAAAGCAGTAGACCAACCAAATTTTGCAGAAACTTTGGCCATAAGACTAAACTATTTTTGTAAAATTTCAGACAACCAGCTTCATTAGGTGTAGAGTAATTGCTCATATAAAAAAAATAAGTTGTGTGGCAGGTACTTAAACCCGTGGAACAGAATGGCTGGATTTTAATAGCGATGACGACTATTGTATAAAACCAAATTTATAAAAATTTCAAAATCCTAGCTCCTTTATCGGAGCTTATGGAGAGTTATCATGCTAGAATTATCGTGCGGATGATCAGAAGGACATACATAAAATAAATCGATTTACTTTTCGATTCTCATTCGATCCATTTCCTTGAGTCTATATCTACCCCTCTTCCATCTTTGCGTCACAAACGTAATGGCAAATTTAGTATACATTTTCGATTTATAGTCATACGGGTATAAAAACAAACGGTAAATCAACTACATGCTGGTATTACTGGTGTATATACACTGTTATAATAATATCTATGGATGTTAAATTCTTTGGGACTTCTGAGTTATATTCTGAATAGTTTTCTAATAATTCTATAGATATTCTGTTTGTTTCATTTGTTTTTATTGTAGTTGTTGTTGTTGTTGTTGTTTTTAATAAATGGCTAAAAATCAATCAGCAAAGACATTTCTGTTAATTGAACAAAATAATATATTGTATCTTTAGATACATGTATTTATATATTTATATCTATATATCATTATATATTAATAATACATTTTATATATGTATATATATGCATATATAATGCAAAAATAAGAACACATGGTACATTGTTTTCAATATAAGTATATATATACTTATATATAAATAAAAAACAAATAAAAAAATGCAAAAAAAAAAAAATAAAAGAAAAATAGTTCCATTAAAGCTAGGGTTCTTTTCTGGGATATACGAGACCATATGAGGTTTTAAATGAACAAAATATAACAACAACTTGTCTTCATTTCTTTGTTTCATATATTTAATATTAAAATAATAAATAATATAGAAGAAAAAAAAAATAAATATATAAGTACATAATATATTTGTCACCTGAGGTAAATAATATTTATATGAAATAGAATTCAATATTTTGCTTTTTTTTTATTTATCAGCGTAATTTATTTTGAAGAATAACAACAACAACAACTAAAAAAAACTAAAACTAAAGGAACAAATAAATATCTATAAGATACAAAAACAAACAAAATAAAATAAATAAAATGAACAAAGAATGAAAAATTTGCCACAAAGAAAGTTTTTATCTAATAAATTGTTATTAGAAAATATTATTTTGCAAAATAATTTCAAAGTTTTTAGTTTTTTTTCAAATTAATTAAATTAAAATTTATTTGGCGCATTTTTGTAAATTTTAAAAGTGTTTTTTCAGATTTAAATTATGATATAAAATTCGAGTACAATATAGAATAAATTACAAATAGTATACAATGGATCTATGATATGGTATATAATTGGTCTATAAATTTTAGTATTTACTATTATCTACAAAATAATGTTAATTTATTTTATAAATTATGGTAATTGATTTTAGGAATGCATCAATTTTTTAAAATGTTAATGGGATATTGTTGTTGTAAATTATTTACATTTACTTTACATTATTCAAAGTGCATTTAGAATGTAATTTTATAAATATGTACATATGTTTAAACAATAAAAATGGAATAAATTCGTTTTGAAAAAATTGTTAAATTTTTTTTGGGGTTAAAATAAAGTATAAACAAGTAATGGAACAATAGCAAGTCTATGCAATTGACTTAGTAATACCCAAAATCTGGCAAATTAAACTGATTGTTACAACCTCAGATTTAACTCATTTCAGGAGCATTAAGCAAACAGTATAGAAATACCTTGTACCGAATTTCAACTTTTCTGTATAAAAATGAGGGCAAAACTTCCGCAAAGGGGTTGTGAGCTATCAAGATGACGTCATCACATAACGGTACTAAATATCTCAAAGTTTCCGAATATATATACCATTAGTGGCGATGGCGCCATCTAGTGGTCGAAAAATGCATTACAAAATGTTCTTAAGATTTTGTAGCATTTTTATTAAAATGTTATATTTTTCCTGTTAGTCCATAAACTGGAACCAACATCTTACAATATTGTAGGGCATGATATTGTCTTTCATAAACATCTTGTTTCATCTGGATCGGTGCTACCATTTTTGAGATATTGCAATTTAAAGTGAAAATTTTTTTTAAAAAAAAAAAAAAATCAAACTTTCAAAAAAACTACTATAACTGTGAAATTTTCAAAAACACCCTGTATTATTATTATACCATTAGAAAGGTCTCTTAAAAATCTTTCCAACGGTATATAATAAGTATGGCATATGTTGACAAATAGCCCCACCAGAGAACATAAATGCAAAAATGACGCAACAATTTTATTAAAAAATACATTTTCATACTTTATTTGTCATAAATTTATATTGCCTTTTTGGCAAATTTAAAAATGTTAGAATGCATTTTAGGTTTGGATACAATATTGAGTTTGGTTCTGACAATTTGTTTTGAGGGATTTTGGAGGTGACAACCTCAAAGTTTTAAAATTTTTTTTATTTAAATATGTATGTAAAAATATAATTAGAAAGGCCCTTAGGCTACAAAATCAGAAGTAATTTTATTTGTGAAAATAGAAGCAATTTAATTTTCCAAACTTTTTTATTTAAATAGTTAGGAAGGAGTTTTAGAGTTGGTTTCAAAAGCAGGGTTTTACGCTTTTTCCAGAATATTTATATATGTGTATATGTGGGATTCTCAATTAGGAGGGATTTTAGAGTTGGATTCAAAACCAGGATTGCCCCCTTTTCCAGAATGTTTATATTTATTAATTAGGGTTGATTATTTTTTGTATGAAATAGCTATGCCGAATTCTCATACCATTCTTTTCATTATAGTGTTGGATTCAAAATCTAGTTTCAATAATTGAGTTAGCGGGGGTTCGGGGGCGGCAGCCTCCGTAATGAAAATATAATATTATTTAACATGTTTTATTACAGTGTATTAAAAAAATTAGAAACTTATTAATTTTTTTAATGAATTAGGTATCCGAATTCTTATACCATTCTTTTCATTTTAGTGTTAGAATTTGTATCAATTTTACTATATGGCTTTATTTCGTAAAATTTTAGAAAATGATATGGCTTTATTTCGCATTCAAATGCGAACAACCTGTTCGCCCAACCAACGAAAGGGCCCAACGAAAGGGCTAAATAAAACGTTATACAGGTTG
The DNA here is from genome assembly GCA_963082915.1 of Dolichopus griseipennis. Taxonomy (NCBI): domain Eukaryota; kingdom Metazoa; phylum Arthropoda; class Insecta; order Diptera; family Dolichopodidae; genus Dolichopus; species Dolichopus griseipennis. The sequence goes on from OY720442.1 coordinate 61,991,351, forward strand.
TTGGAACAGTATAAGCGTAATTTTATATCCAACTCAAAACCCTGTCAATCTTCAAAATCTTAGTATATAAATATTCTGGAAAAAGCGTATAATTCTGACTTTATAACCAACTCTAAGGTCCTTTCTAATTATACTTTACATACATATAAATACCTCAAAAATCTTCTAAACAAAACCCAACTCAATATTGTATCAAACTATAAAGTACATTCTTAAATTTTAAAATAAATATTTCAAATGGAAAACAAAAAGGCAAAATAAATTTATGACAAATAAAGTATGAAAATGTATTTTTTAATAAAATTGTTGCGTCATTTTTGCATTTATGTTCTCTGGTGGGGCTATTTGTCAACATATGCCATACTTATTATATACCGTTGGAAAGAGTTTTAAGAGACCTTTCTAATGGTATAATAATAATACAGGGTGTTTTTGAAAATTTCACAGTTATAGTAGTTTTTTTGAAAGTTTGATTTTTTTTTTTTTTTTAAAAAAAATTTTCACTTTAAATTGCAATATCTCAAAAATGGTAGCACCGATCCAGATGAAACAAGATGTTTATGAAAGACAATATCATGCCCTACAATATTGTAAGATGTTGGTTCCAGTTTATGGACTAACAGGAAAAATATTACATTTTAATAAAAATGCTACAAAATCTTAGGAACATTTTGTAATGCATTTTTCGACCACTAGATGGCGCCATCGCCAATAATGGTATATATATTCGGAAACTTTGAGATATTTAGTACCATTATGTGATGACGTCATCTCGATAGCTCACAACCCCTTTCCGGAAGTTTCACCAAAATGAGTTGATTAGATTTAAGGAGGCGTATGGCAACTGTTCCGAGCCACTACTTCATTCCTCTCGAATGTCAGAAACATAAAAAAAACAGGAAAAAAAACTTTACATCTTTATCAAAATTAAAGACATTTTTTAGGCATTGGGGGGCGTGAATTTCATTAAGATATAGTATCATTATTTTTGAGTTATCGTGTTAATGGAAGGATGGACTTCGCGTTTCAGATGATGACGCTAAACATTTTGGTAATTTCAAACACCGTATTAACAAAGTTAATATACTCCTTTACCTATTTTATGTGTAGAGTATAAAAATAAGTCCCTGAACACCTGAGTTGAATCCATGTCTTGGTTGTGAATAAAACTAAAACTTGGTTGTGTGTGGTTTAATTTGAATATAATATTGAATAAACCATTTTATTGAACTCAAAAAAAAAAGCTGAAACAAAGCTAATTTACAATTTACCTATATATATAATATTAAAAATTAGATTAGGGTATTCCATTAAATCCAGACATATATTCAAAGATAATATTCTCTTCTTCTTGCCTATTCTGAATATTTACTCTCTATTTTTAAAACTTCAAAAAGTGTTTAACCTGATATTAAATATTGCATTGATATAAAAGTTTGGCCAGTTATTGAATAAATACATATATATATATACTATAAATTATTAAATCAATCAAATTGCCACACCTGTTAATTTTCAAATGTTTTTCAGCCATGAAATGTTTTTATTTTTTACCTTGAACAATTAGTTATAAGAAATTTTTTTACACACACTGGAACGTAATCGACTTGGAATATAACAAGGATTGACCGAGTTTTACATTTGGAATGCAACAGTTTGAATTTGCTTTATGAAAAGTGTAGACATAGTTTGGATTTTTTGGAACGTACGGAAAACGTTTGAAAATATGAATCATTTCATTAAATCGCAATTGATTTATTTAAGTTTATGATGATTTAAAGTGTTTATTTATAAAAAATCCTCCCCCACGTACAATGTGATAAACGAGTAGCTTAGACTTTTCAGGTGTGTTATGGTATTTTATATTATATTATGACTTAAGCTATTATAATATACATTATAAATTATTTTTTTTCAATACATATGACCTGACCAGGGTTTGAACCCGAGATCCATCGATTGAAATGTCGACGTCCTAAACTCTATTTAAACAGTAAATTGCGCTAAAAATTGAATATTACGATCAAATATTGCTACTAGATTAAGTATCGTATATATATAACTGAACTAACTTTTGATTTTAGGCAACTGAACGAGACTTTTGACTTTATGCATGGGGAAACAAAAAAAGTGTTTTAAGAACTAATTCTCTTAAAACTCTATCTCATAAGAACCATCAAAAAGTGTTAAGAACCTGAACTCTTTATACTTGACACATTCATAGAATGCTTTCCTCGTTTTATTTATAGTGCGATAATCCGCAGTATAGAACAGGTGCATCAAGCCCACGATATAACACTATTGGATCTACTGAGCCAGGGATTAAATCATATGCTAGTGCATTGATAAAATTTTCAAATTTTCAAATTTTCCAATTTTAAAAAGTTATCTGACAACAAATTTTAAATTAAGTATTCCTAATATAAAAACTATTTATAGTTTAATACAAATTAGATTTTACAAAATAGGCACGTATTTAACTTGAAAATAATAAGAATCTATTCATATAAAAGGATAATCATTTTGTATTAGATCTATATATATATATATTTAATGTATATATATATAAACTTTTTTTTTACATTTAGCATCCATTAATTCAATGTAAATGATTTATAATTTTTTAAATGAAGAAACAAGAGGAATATAAATGTTATGTTATGTTTTTAATACATAAGAAAAACAACAACAACAAAAAATTGATGATAAAACATTTTTTGAAATAGAAATTTAAAAATTGTTGCTTTTTTTTTAATTTTTTTTTTTTTTTAACTAAAAACAAAACAATTTAAGAATTTTTGTATTTTTTTGTTTTTCTTTTTTTTTTTAATTTAACATTTTAAGGAATGTAAAGTTAAAATGGAATTTGTATTACTTCAAAAATAATTTTTGTCCATCTACATATAAATGAAATAAAGGTTTTTTTTCTACTATACAACTTCTATTATAATAGAGAGACAAAAAAAATTAAATAACATCCCATCCTCCCACTCCAGATTTTTAGTTTTAAAAATATTTTTCTGCAAATTAACCCTATTATAACCATCTTCTGTTGATGTGAAATGAAACACATTTGTGATATAACTAATGCTGAACCACAACAATAGCAAAAAAAAAAAAAATACAAAAACAAAAAAAAAACAAGAACAAAATAATGTTTTAAAAACAAACCCTCTTATTTCAAAATTATTCGAATGTCTTAACCTTCAGCTCTTATGAATTTAAACAATACAATTTTATTTTAAATTAAATTTGTTAATACAGAAAAATCATTTTTTTGTTTTGTTGCCTTTTTGTTAGGATGGAGTGAAAAAATTTACAAATTATATTTTATTTTTTTTGTATAATTAAATTATATTTGAAAGTTTAAATTTGCTATTTATTTGGTGTAAAAATGGTGTATATTTGTTTTAAAAGAGAGTTTAAATTAGAAAGAAGCATTGTAATATAAATGTATTTCAATAGCTATCCTATATTCTTAATACCTATATGTTCATTAATAATTCCTAGAGATCTAAACGTTAAATTAAATGGCAGTTTTACTTAATTTCAAGTGTTGTTATTTAATTTTGTAAGTTATTTTAAATTTCAATGTAAGCATCGCTTTTAAGAAACTAATTATGAATCTGATCTCTTGACAGGCTAGTCAAATTCTATAAACGGAATCCTCAATTAATAGGGAAATAGAAATGCAGGTTTGGGTAAAAGAGGAAGAAATTGGGAGGAAAATAGCAAAGTAGTGGAAAATCGGAGAGATGATTGAAATCGAACATATTTGAGTTGTTTTTAAAACTGTGCAAATTTTAATATGGTAAATTTCTATGGGATTGGAACATATTAAATGGAAGCTTGTTCCATATTCTATGACAATAAATGGTGATGGTGACAATAAATGAAGTTCCATAACTAGTTTTGAGCCACTTATTTCCACAGTGTATATAGGAATAAGCACTTGAGGACTCCGTGGTGTTACATTACTTACTTACTTACTTACTGTACCACGTTTTGCGTCGCGCTTCTGCCTTCATTTTTTGCCACAGGTTTGGGTTGGTAATGATTTGAGGCCAATGAAGTCTTAAGAAATGGCGTAGACAACGGTTTATACCTCTGCAACGCATGGCTATATTTTTTGACTGCCATATAATTGAGAGTGTTACAAAGCAGCTCTGGCTTTATTTATTCTGCTGTCAACATCGACTTCCGTTCCCCCATTTGATGTCACTATGCTTCCTAAATAATTGAACTGCTCTACTTCTTCGATTTGAATTTCTTCTAGCTGATGTGCTGAGTGTTCTGTAAACATGCTTTTAGTCTTAATACCAGCTCGTTGCCATAGGTGTTATATTAGAATTGTTTAAATTTATTTAATTAATGATTTCAGTGCAAATATCTTTTTATGTAACAACCTACTTACTTTACAAAGTTGAACTATTATTTTTTAGTTTAATTTTATCTGTCGTTTTTGTTGTAAGTATTATCTGTCATTCTCTTCTAGCTTCTTTATAAATAACTTAATTTCTTCTCATATTTTTGTGTTTCAATTAAATTTTTAAATGTTTTGTATATCTCAAAAATTATTATATTATTCTATACAATATAATTAATTACTTAAATATGCCCAACCATCTGCATCTACCTTACTAATATGATAGTCGCAAGTATTTGGAAAAATAGAGCTTCCTTTGTTTAAATTCTATACGTCATAGCACATACGTTTAATATCGATCCAGAAACGAATACCTTGGGTACTGTGCTATATATAGGAATTAAATATTTATAATTATATTATATACTCAAAAAGGAATGTGTAAAACTAAATAGTATGTATTTAAGATGTTCAACTTTTTCAAAAAAAAAGTCTTTATTGATTTAAAGTTAAAGAAACTTTTTCTCACATTTATCAGATTAAGTATTTCGTAGACTGATAATTAAAATATATACAACACCACTGAGAGATTATATATCCTATACGTAAGTGGTTGTTCGTTTAAATATTTCGACATTTAAAAATAAAAAAAAAAATAAATACATAAATATTTCTTTTTATTTCTATTAAACTCAAGTTTTAGTCTGATAAAAAGTAAATCAATATTGAAATGAAAATGAATAATAATAAAAATAACTATACCATGAGTTTATAGTAAACATTTTTTTATTCTACCCTGATTTTTTTTGTTTCTATGATGAAAAAATATTTTTTTTTTCAATCCAATCTTATTTTCAATTCGAAGTTGCTTTTAATATTTTTTTCTACTTCTCCATTTTTCTTTATATATATAAATATATATATATTTATTCTTACTTTTTATTAATTTTATACCTGTCTGTAATGCTGACTAAAAAGAATCATGGTTACAGTACCTCAAACACCAATTTTTAAACTATGTTTTGAATAGGTATAATTCCCTCAGTTTTTTTTTTATTTAATTTTTTTTTTTTTTGTTATATTTGCTGTTCTACACAAGTTTTTGTATAATATATATATATATATATATATTAAAAGTATTTATACATATTTGGGGTGATATAACTTAAAAAAGACTTTGTCATATACCAATAGATAGAAATATATTATGTATGTAGATTTATATATATGTATCTATAATTTTAACATGAATTATTTTAATTTTTTGTTTTTTTACTCAAAACTTACAAATTCAAAAAATTTGCATTGAAAATAGTACAAGAAATTAAGAATTTAATTTTTAAATTAAGTTTTGGATTTTAAAAGGAACAAGTGGACATTTTTTTTAAGTTTAAACCAGTACATTTTAGAAAGATGCTGGAACTTAAACAAGTCTAAGGTATTTTTAAGACTAACATTGGATTCAATTTTCTTCCAGAACAAAATTGACAATTTAAAATTTAAATTATAAAAATTTTTACTATTGACTAGACTATGAAACTTTGAAGAAGCTAGCGGTTTTTTATTTAATCACTAAGGCCTTTGATCGTAAAAAAATTAGTTAAATTAGGTTTGATCCTACATATTTAAAACCCCCTCGATGACCAAAAAATTTTTTATTTATATATTTATTTATACATAAAAGGTGATTTATATATTTGGTCACCATGGAGATTTGTAAAGAAAAATTATTTTTTAATTAAATATTCATGACTAAGAAGGTTAGCAAGCCAAATGCTTGCCCACTAAACCAGCGAGTTCCCACCAAATATATAAAAATTAAATATAAAATAGATAATATAAAGAAAATAAATAATATTAATTATAGTATTAGTAATTAGTAAATAGCATCTCTGCTCCACTATATAAAAATGGAAATGCATCATACCTTCACTTTCCCTTCACCATTGTATACAATTGGAGTAAAATAAATAAATAAATAATTTCATATAGAAATAAAATAGCTCCTCTAATTCTCCTCCATATTTAGAAAAAAAATAATTCTTGACAGCTAGGTGGTGCAGTGGTTAGAGTGTCCAACTTTCATTCCAAAGACCCTGGTTCGATTCCCTGTAATAGTAAATAAAAAACATTTTATCTGGTTTTAGAGATTGAATCAACCATTCGCCATTGCGTTCAAATTAATGAAATAACCAATAAATATATAAATCTTAAATCAAAAATAGATTGATGTAACCATATAAACAAATAATCTTTTTTAATAAAATAAGTTACAGATAAAGAAATACCTTATAAATTTATTAAAATAATTTATCCTATATAAAAATATTGTGTTTTAATAGAATTGTATTTATTAAAAATTTAAGACTTCTAGTACTTTCTCATAATATAATTTATGTACTATCATTTCTAGTACTATCTCATATTTAAATTGTGTATGGAATTCTTTAAGATTAACTCAAATAATAAGAATATAATATGTCCCTCCTGTTTAAACGTATTCCATAGGCTTATTAGCCTAAGAGTCAACACTTATAAATTAATTAATCATAAAACAAAAAATACTAAAAGCTCTTCAAATTATTGCTTGATTAAAATACAAGGTTTGTGTTGTTAAGGGGTTTAAGTACCATACGTGCCTAGTGAATTTGCATATATTATTTTTAACTCTAAATTAAAAAGCGACTGTCCTAAGTCGAACTTGTTTTTTGAGTTAAAATTTTCTTTTAGTTTGGATTCCTTTGAAATTTGTAAATTAATTTTTTATACAAACATTCTCTTTACCGGAAAATATTTTAATTTCTCTTGAGAATTCGAGATATAATTAGTTTACACTTATGCAGACTAAAAATGAGATCAAATTTTTATAAAATTGCATATGCGCAATGCACATTTTAATACATTGACAAAAATTATGCAAATGGAATTATAAGAAGAAAAATTCAAGATGGCGTAGCTTTGCATACATAAATGCATGCAAATTTTTCAATATGGCGAAAATAAACTTTACGCTCATTTTGATTTAGAATTTTTTTTTATTTAAAAAACAAACTTAGAAGGTACATATTTTAATATATCAACATAAATATATTTATAATTAAAATATTAAATTGATATTGTTTTTTAGAGTAAAATTAACACTTACAATGGAACATTTATCAAACATTTGAGCTTTGTTTTATAGTTTTCAGAACAGGTGAGAAAAGAACAGAACAGGGCAGTAAACAATTAAACTTGAAAAACTTTAGTACTACCTAAGCAACCTAGAATACAAAAATTAAAGAACGCTTTTTTTGCACTTTACTGCTCCAAATTTATAGTTTTCAAAATATATAAATAATAGTTTACATATTTTACGAAATTTCCAAATTTTTATTTGTTTTCCTTTAAATTTTGTAAACATGTTTAATGTTTTCAAATTTATTTTATAAAGTTATTTATTTTCCACTTTTCTTAAAACTCTCTATCGACATTTTAGCTGAAAAATATAAAAATTTATAAACCAAAATAAAAAAAAACAGGTTAGAACAACTAATGGACAGAAACAAGAACATTTTCGGACAAATGAAACACAGTGCAAATGAATGTCAAAATCTGTACTTTTATGTTGTAGTCCAAGAATTCACTCATAAACATACCTGATAATACCCAAATTTAGATTTATAGGTTTGTTTTTTTTTAGAGAATAACTTTAAGGAATATCTTTTGTATGAATGCAACGGTTTGATTAAGAAACGAGCAAGAGTGTAGTAGAGTAGACTGTGTCAACTCTGGGATACCCGTATGACCGTAACATATACATTATATCATCCGGTTAATTACTTTTGGCAAAATTTCAAACACTCAGCTTTATTAGGTGTAGAGTAATGCTCATATAAAAGAAGGAGTTGTATGGCAGCTACTCGAACCCTTTGCAGTAGACCAAATAAATTTTGCAGTAACTTTGGCCATTACACTAAACTATTTTTTGCAAAATTTCAGACACCCAGCTTCATCAGGTGTAGTGTAAAGCTCATATAAAAGAAGGAGTTGTATGGCAGCTACTCGAACCCTCTGCAGTAGACCAACCAAATTTTGCAGTAACTTTGGCCATTATACTAAACTACTTTTGGCAAAATTTCAGACACGCAGCTTCCATAGGTATAGAGTAATGCTCATATAAAATTAGAAGTTGTATGGCAGGTACTCGAACCCGTGGACCAAAATGGCTGAATTTAAAACTCGATTCCGTTTTTTGCATAAAAACGAATTTGTGAAAATTTCATAATCCTAGCTCCTTTACTTTTTGAGTTATCGTGATGACGGACATACATAGCTAAATCGATTTATTTTTCGATTCTGATCCGATCCATACACTTGAGTCTATATCTACCCCCCCCCCCCCCCCCCTCCTTCTCTGCGTCACAAACGTAATGGCAAATTTATTATACCCTTGGACTATATAGTCATACGGGTATAAAAAGGTCAGTTGAATATATAATATTATAGCAGTTGCTATACAAATAGAATAAATAAAAACATATATTCGTAACCCAGACATAGATATCTATTATAAGGCGGATTAGACATTCAAACATTTTTAAAGTTGTTCTTTGCGGTATAAGATCAGTTTGTGTAATTCTGCGAAAATTTCGGAACAACTTTCTCCGGATTAGTTATTTAACGTTCTTCTTCTATGGAACAACAGTCCGTTGTCAAACAACTAGATGTTGGGCAGCAGTTATCCAATTTTACTCTCGGGGCATTGATACAGCGTTCAACTCTAACTTGATCAATCCATCGATTTCTCGATTTCCCTACTACTCTTTTTCTATCTTTTTTCCTTTTCAATACTTTCTTTGGCGCGGAAATCTGGCATACGTTGTATGTGACCGACCCACCTAAGACATTGTAGTTTGATATATGTCACAATATCACTATGGGTACATGCATTGTAGAGCTCTGCGTTGCGTCGCATTTTAAATTAAAGTTATCTAACGTTAGTCATCGAAATTTTCGTAACAAAAAGCCTTGAAGATTTATAGAGGCGTGATAACTTAAAGATCTCTTCAAACTTATGTTATCTTTAATTCCATATTTACAAATTCAATTATTATACAAAATATAGATTCATATTATAATTTTCCTGTTCTATATTTATCTTTTATAAAATAAGCAAAATAAAGCATAACGAACACAAAAAAGAGCAAAAGACCCAAAAACAAAAAACAAAAAACACAAAATTGAAAAATTGGGAGGAGGAAATTGTAATGAAAAATAAATTATTCCTCAAGAGAATAAGAACCAGTTATTGCTTTTCTGTATAACATGTATTAAAAAAAAAAATATTTTCAACATTATCTCTAATACAAAACAGAGGACATATTTTTTGCTTTTTTTTCTTTTTTGTTTTTTTTTTTTGTAGAACGTTATTTGCTTTTCTTTTTTATACAAAAAAAAAACTATATTTAGTTATGTATATAAAAATATGTACATAAATATAATCTATATAATAATATACATTTAATATAATATATTTATACTTTTATATATATATAAATATATAAATGTAGGTATAGATTAAATTTGGTAAAAAAATAAAAACAAAAACAACAAAAAAACAAAAGTTATTTTGATATCTCAGATTTAAAAATAAGATTTTTATGTTTTTATTTTTAAAGTGATTTTGACTATTGAATTATAATATTAGTATATTAATTATATATATACACATGTCGTATTTAATTCCGAGTGTATTAACCTTTTACATAAAGATTTGATGGATTAAGAATTTAATTGTTTTACACTCATATCATATTTCAAAAAAAAACTCAACTAATTTGACATTACAGGTTTTTTTGCCTGTCAGTTATTTTTTGAACTCATTTTTCATTCATTCTGTTCTGATTTTGATTTATTTCTTTTCCATTTTTCCATCAAAAAAATAAAAACAAATGTGAAAATCAAAAAAAAATTGTTAGTAAGTATATCTTTATTTTTTTATGGTCATATAATAAATTTAGTCGACGACCTTGTCATGAAGAAGAAAACGGCGTTCATTTAATGATCCGCACGAAAAAAAAATTGAGTGTTTTTTTTTTTTATGTATGAAATAAAATGTCATAAAATATGAACTCTTTATTCTGACGTTTACTTGGTTTTTTTATTTATTTCTGTTATTGTTGTTTTTGTTATTCATTCATAAACACCAATTTATGATTTTACATACGTCACATATTATAATAAAATTCTGTCAAAAATAAGTACATACATATAATATTATTATATTATATTATGCATATAATGTTTGTATGTTTATTCGTATTATTATTATATATTACATTATATATGATATATTCATATTATAATTTTTCAGTACAAAAACATAATAAGTGAAAGAAAAAAAAAGGAAGAATAACAACAACAACAATAAGAATTTTATGATTTCCAGACGTTATTTAAGATATGGTACCTACATACATATACTTATATTATATTTCTTTATATTATAACTAAAGAGTCCAAACCAAGTTAAAAATAATAATTTCCTGGGTACAAACAATACATTTATATATATGTATATGTACCTACATATATATGCATATTTGTATATATGAAACCAATTTGAATCTTTAATTTAAAATAATCACAGATGAAACATCATTGCAAAAATATTATTATTGTTATTATTATTATTATTGTATTTGTACTAAGTCCGGAAAATTAGAATAATGATTGCTCTCATTTTTGGTTCAATTTAGAATTTGATCAAAAACTATCTAAAGTTTTTTTTTTTGGAAAAAATGACTCATGATACACATTTATTTTCTAAAGAATTATATATAGAAACAAAGAAGTAGTTTCTTTTTCTATTTTTTCTATGTTATTTTGTTTTGGGGAAATCTTAAGATGTTTTGCAAAAGTACAGTTAATCAAAAATATATAAATGAATATTTTAAATAAATAGAAGTAGCTTCTTTTATAATTTTTGGATTTTTGAACTTAACAAAACAAATAAAATAGTTTTCATTCTGTTATTTATATTTGTATACATATATATAAAGTTAATATGAAATGTATCTAAAAGTAAAAGATATTTAACTAAATATTTTTCAATTAAAAAACTCATTTTCTTTAATTTTTCCATATTCAAAAGATTTTGTACTGTCTATACTAATATATTATTATTATTAAGCAAGTGATTAAATAGTTATCTTATTATTTACTTACATGCTATATGTTTGTAAATAAGTAAGTAACTGACCAAATAATGTTCCAGCTTTCAATTAACATTTTAATATCTTCTTATACAAATCAGTAAATTAACAGCTTCTATGTGCCTTTAGATTTATAATATTAGAACATTTTAATCAGTATGGGTATTATATATAATATGTGTATCTTAAGATAATTACAATCAGAAGTAATCTTCTTTTATGATTAGAATATGTTTATACTAAGATATATGATAGTTTCTATAAGTTGTAAACTGTTTTCATAATACATATTTTTTTAAATTTTTATATTTATATTAAATTGTTTTAATTTGATTTTTATTATTTATTTTTCAATCTTTTTATTATTTTTATTTTCATCTTGTAAGCATTTCCTTAGAATTAACTTGTAATTTAATTTTTATAAAACATTTTTTATAATATACAAACCTAGTTCTTAACCAATTAATCTTATTAAAAAAGATTAAATATTATAATTAAACTTTAAAGGTTGGAATATTTCAATTATTTTTAATTGAAATTGTATAAAAAATTAAATAAAATAAATGTTTTCAAATTATTTGCTTTTAATTAAATGAATTTTACAAAAGATAATTTTTGGATTGATTTTTTTAACTCACAGGAGATTTTCGTAAAATTTCATATATAAATTAAAAGAACTTATTTATTCAGAGAACCTATTTTTATTAAAGAACCTATAAATTTAATCAGCAGTTGGTTTAGATAATGTAATAATACAAACCTACTGAAAAGTCTAATAGAAATTCAGCACAAAACATTCTTATATAAACGCTTTAATTTTATTTTGTATTATTGTTTGAATTTTATTAAATTTTTTTTTATATTATTAGGGGACATCTAATTTTAAGTATTCTTAAACCATACATAACACCCAAAACAGCCCATTTATATTCAAAATTTGTTTACATATTTATATTGCATCTGTAACCAAGGTTTGCAATTTTGCATTCGTATCAGAACATCTCATATTGCAATTCATCAAGAATCATTGAATATTGAATATAAACGTATAATATACACCACCTATTATATTAATGAGATTCATATACCTATCCAACATTTTTTTTTTCAATTCCTATATTCTTTATCTTTTCACTTAAAACATTTAACATTTATAACCTTTTGAGAACAAAATTACACTAAACATACATATATAACATGCAAATTATGATAATTTAATTTTCTAAAAAAAAGTCATTGCATAGCAAAGAAAAAATAAAATAAAAAAAAAGTCATAAAAATAAATCAATTATTTTGCTTTAAAACTCATAAGATACGAAAAAATAACAAAAAAAAAAAACAAAACAATCAATTATAACCATATTATTATTTTTCAATTTCATTTTCAATAAAAACTAAAAAATAAGCCATTAAATATAATATGGGAATATAAAAACAAAGGAAGACTTGTAGTTGTTGTTGTTGCTGTTCAGACAAAGTAAATTATGCAATAAATATTTTAACAACAACAACAAAATAAGTACATATTATATATTAAATACAATTATTTTTATATATATATATAAAGGTGACCTGAATTAAGGCCATGCGGTCTTATTTGTCATAGTAATTGAGAAATACAGTCCCGGGATTTTATTTCTCTTTTGAGTTGAACTACGACTTCTATTCGAAATACAGTACAGTTTCTCTTTCAATTGAATAATTGAATTCTTGAGAAATAAAGTCCCGAGTTATCATTTATCATTAAATTAGTAATAAAATCCAATTTTGAAATATTCAAACCTGAAAAAAATTTAAGAATATAAACTAATATATAAGTAAAATATTAAATGTAAAACAATATGTATTTAATATTTATATATTTATCTATGTGAGATTCTATATTAGGAGGCATATTTAAGTTGGTTTAAAAAAACAAAGTTGACCCTTTTTCCAGAATATTAATGGATTAATGTATGCAACACTTTGGTTATAAAATCAGGTTTATATAGTTAGTATAGTTTGTAGTATAAATGTAGTTTATATTTAAAATTATTATTAATTTTTTTAATTTTGGAAATAGGGAATTCCCCTAATTTCGATTCCAACTCCAAAATGTGTGCTAATTGTTTTTGATAATTCAAGAAAGTCTGTATTTATTCGTATACCCGTCACTGATGTTTTATAATTAATATTAACTATTTACTAAAAATATATGAAACCATTGTGCTTTTTTCATTTGCAGGTTCAATTGAAATTAAAAATAACACCCTGGGGGCTTTATTTCTCATAGCAATTATAGTTCAAGTTAAAAGAGAAATAACACACTGTGCTTTATTTTCCATTTTTTTTGGGAGGCCATATATCTCAATTACTATGACAAATAAAACCTCAGGATGTTATCTATCATTAAATGGGAAATAACTCCTCGGGGGCTTTATTTCTCAGGGCCTCAATTCAGGGCACCATATGTAAATATATATTATATATATATATACCTTATTATATTCTAAACACTGATGATGTTTTTTTCTTCTAAAATATAATTGATATTAAAAAATAAAAAATTATGAATGAAATTGAAATTACCTTTACATTATATACATATATATATTTACGGGAACAAGGTGTTTTATGTTCCCCATTAAATTATTATATTCTTGACATAGTAATTCATTTTTATATTTTATTATTTTGTAAACAAAATAAAAAAAAAACAACAACAAAAACAAATAAAATAAACAATCATAGAAAAATGAAAAATCAAGAGAATCCAGACATATTGACAGACTTTTTTTTTTTTTTTTTTTTACAAATATGTACATATAGATCTATATAAAAAAAAAAAAAAAAAAAAACATTTTATATACTATATAATATTGCTACTACCTTCTTTACAGCTTAAAACATTTCATTTCAGAATTTTTTTTTTTTTTATTTTATTTATTTGTTTTACTACTTTAGACGTGTGCCAGATTTTTCAATATAAAATAAGTCATCAAAAAAATTAAAAATTATATATATATTATTTATATACAAATATATATATATATACATATAATTTTTTTACGATCTAAGTTATTACCAATAACAATAATAAAAAAATCATTTAAATATACTAAAAAGAACGCAATAATATTAATTTTTATTTGTGTTTTGATTTTATTCCCCGTTTTTTAGTGGCTATTAAAACTTTAAGGAGTTTTTTTTTTTATTGTTTTTATTTTTTTTTCACTTTCAAAAAAAAAAATTCATAGCTTTTTTAAAAAAAAACAAATATACTAATAATAATATAAATCGGAAGTAAAGAATTATATATATACAAACAAATAATAAACATAATTTAATCAGACGTTTTAATTTTATTACAATTATTGTCATAAAAAAAAAGAAAAAAAAAAAACAACAACAAAAACAACAACTAAATATAAAAAAAAATTCATGACCTAACAAATTGTCTTTTAATGGCCATTAAATTTCAACACAAAAAAAAAAACAAGAAATAAAAACATTAAATATTAAAATAAACAAATATTTATTTATTTAATTTTAATATATAAAAAAAAGACATAACAACAACAAAAACAAACAAACAGCTATTTGGCAGGTGAAAATAAAATTCATATTATAATTAATCAATTAAATAAAAAAAATTAATTCTAAATTGAATATAAACATGATTTTTTTTTATTTTTTTTTTTTTTATATTCTGTTATACTTAAGATAAGGTAATTAAATTGGACATAAGTAAAGATGTATACATAATATATATGAGAGCTTTTAATACTTAAAATCAAAAAATTATAAATAAAAAAACAATAAACATTATAATAAAAAAAAAAATAATAGAAGAAGATTTTATTATATTGTACCAGAATTAATAGATAAATACCAATTAATTGAAAAAAAAACTAATGCCGCATAAGAAGATTTATGATTGTTATGACATTGAAAATGACATTAAAAAAAAAATCGATAATAAAAATTATCGATAAAAACATTTTAAGATTCTAATATAGAAATGATTATATATTTAATTTGGAATTTTAACATGATTAACAATTAATTGATATGTATCTATTAATATACTTATCTTTATACATAAACATAACGTTCATTAAATCATTTCAATTAAGTGTTATGACATGAAATCTTTGTCATAAGTTGTTAAATCATTGAATTAATAGTAGGTATTATAGATAATAATAACTGTATTAGATTATGACCTTTGATACTTATACTGTACTATGTTTCTTTCCCCATATGAAATATAAATATTTTTCCCCATCTTACACTTATACTTCGCACTTATATTATATTAAAAAATCCCTCAACCCTCTTCTCTATATATTCAGAAATAAAATATGGAGACATTATAGAAAGTATATAATTTCATTTTATGACATCTTTATTTCATTATTGGGGTATGCATTTGTAGATGGAAGTGGTTTCATTTTTTTTTAAAATATCTGTAGTATATGGAATTGATAACATGTGAGTGTTTGTTAAAGGTTGCCCTCAATGAATTGAATAAGATTAGAAATTTATTTGAGAGGTTTTGAAAATTTTATAAACATTATGTTATGATACTTAGCATCACTGTAATTGAATTGATTTAAATTCGTCTTGTTTTATATATTTATATATCTATATAAATATGAGCAAAAAGTCTAGGGTTCGATCCCTGGCTGGGTAAATACGATAAATAGGATGTTACAATATAAAATTATATAAAAATAACTTGTAATTAAATTTCTATCAGCTGGTCCACATATCTATTTGGCAAAGGGTCCCATAATTGAGTGCAAATATTTATAATTGTACGTAATTAATAAATAAATAAATATACATATATATAAATATATATATATGATAATTTTTTTTTGGACGAATAATTAGGTATAGGTCCAAACTTTTATCCCGCTTTCACCTTTTGCATACAGACACCTGCTTTTCACCCCTCATACCTCAAAATCTTCCTACCAAATGCTACCAAATAAGAACAACTGTGTTAAATAGACTAAAGATTAAACATTTTAATAAAACTACATCAAACAAACATATATACAAAAAAACAAAAATGTATACGCAATCAATTTGCAACATTTAATTTATGTTAATAATCTGATATGCGAAAGTCATCAGACAATTTATTCTTTTCATCATTCGCCAAATTGAATAAATTCGTATTTGCTGAGTTCATCATTAAATATCAAAGTTTAAATAAAATTAATTTACATAATACATACATATTGCATAAATTATATATATATATACAAACATATTTTTAAAATTGAGTTTCTGTAAAAGTAAAAAAATAAAAATAAAATATCATTAATTAAATTTTCAATTTCATTAATTTCTTTCGTTTCTCTTCATTATTTCTGGACTGATTCATTTCTTTTTTATTTTTATATTTTTTTATTTTTAATTTTTTTTATTTTTTCTGAAATTCATTTTTGTCCGCTCCGCAACAGTAAGAAAATTTTTAAAAAATAACTGAATTTCATCAAATATTTCAAGTAAATGAAATTAAGGCCAATATTTTCTATATAATATTCTTATACAAGATATACGATAGATATATAGGAAGATATATATGTACATATAAATGTAACTATAGATAAATATATATATTAAAATGTGTCGAATAAAAAATACATAGAAACCAAATGGTTTGTTTTATCAATATTATTAAATGAATTTTTTATATATTTGTATAAGTATATTTAAAAATAAATACATAATAATTCTTATTTGTTATTCGATAAATTTAAACATAAATAACTCAAAAACAAACACAAAGTCAAAAATAAATAAAAAAAAAGCATTTAATACAATAAAAAAAAAAAAAAAAAAAAAAAAAACTAAAAACGAATTATAAAAGTTTTGTAAAAATTCCACAGCGACAGCAACTTCTTTTTAATTAAAATCCTTGTATTAATTTATTTATTTTTTTTTCTATCTACAAGTTTTAAAAAAAATTCAAAAAAAAAAAAAACAACAACAAAAAAACTAAAAAAATAGCAGTAAGTTAATAACTTGTTCTCGAACTTAAAATACTAAGAAAAAAAACTAAAAAAAAAAAAAAACACAATTCACAGTCTAACGAACGCATCAAATACATTCGAAAAAACTTTTTCCTCAAATTTTATATTAATAATTTCTATATAAGTTTTTTTTAATATTTTTTTAATTTTATTTTTTCATTTGTATTTTCTGTATATTTTGTATGAATCATAACGCCTTTTGACCTCGTATTAGTATTTCATATAAAATAATCTTTTTATTTAAACGAACAACAAAAACAACAACAAAAATCGTTCATTTATACAAAATTTAAAACATAGGTACATATTAAAACAGCACAACAATACAATAACAATAAAATATCGCCCGCCTTTTTTATTATGGCGTCGTTTTTTTTCTTACAATTAATTTGTATTTACAAAAACAATAATGTATTTTGCGCAAGGGCATTGATTTATTAACACACACACTCGCAACTATTTTCCCATACTTACTTTGTACAAATACTAATTCTTTATTTCTTTACAAAACAATTTTTTTATTGTTTGTTTTTTTTTTTTTATTTTGCTTTTAAAACCAATTTATGATAATCGAATTTTGCTGTTATTTTTTTTTGCTTATACTTAGTAGTAATGTGCATGTGTTAGTTTAGAATCAGTTTAAGTTAAACACAATGGCAGTCAAAAATAATTTTGTATTAGTATTGAATGTGAACTAAAAAATAAGAGGAGTGTGAGAATTAAAAAGCTTTACTTTGGGAAATTATTATTGATTTTTTTTGTCAGATTCAAGTGTTTGAATGAAAGTTGTTTTTGTGTAGTGTTGTGTTGAAATGAAGAAACTGAAAATGTGGAAGTGTTGGTGTGAGCTTCGGTTTCCCTTATATGAAGTTGTAAGAAAAATGCGTTAGAGTACATCCAGTAAAATGTAAAAATACAAAAGTTGAAAACTAAAATAAACAGCTTTTTTGTAATATATGTTAGCGACACCTAGTGATGAGTAGTTGAAGTTTAATTTATAAAAGCATTTCATAGATGACACTAATGTATAAAATTGTGAATTGGGTTTGTATTGAAAATTTATATTCTAATGAAAATTAATAAAAAAAATAGGAATTTTGGATGATGTAAAAAAAATATGTTGCAATTAAAATAAAATTAAGGATATTTTGAATTAAAAAATATTTTAAGCCTTTATTATAAGATTTTAATTTAGAATTTTATTGGAAAATATTAAAGACTTTCATATATATGAAATGGTTTTAAAAATTTGTTTCCTCCTATGCGGGAGGGGACTTTTAAATTCTTGCTTTAAGAAATCGATAAAAAAATGGTATAATATAAAAAATTTTAATGGATGAAAATCTGATTTTAGAAAAATTTCATATTTTCATATTTTTAAAAATTAATTTTAATACCTACTGTTTCTTATTTTAAATTTGAATAAAACTTGGTTTTCCAGGACTGAGAAATGTATAAAATTTTAGAGGTCTGATGCGTTACATAATTCCTTGCCGTGAATCTAAAATTAGTTAATATTTTTAAACATTGAAGTCTTATTTAGCTTCAGAATTAATTATCAAAAATGGTTTTGTAAATATTTTATAATTAGGTATATAATTATTAATATATCATCGGATAATTACTTTAAATATTTTTGTTTTAAACTTTCTTTTTCAATATTTTTTATTTTTGTATTTTTCATTGAACAAAAGTCGGATTCCCGTCGGAAAAATATAATTATTGAAATTAATATTGATTGCCAGGGTCCTGTAAATTAGAAAATTAATCAAACAACATAATATTCACCAATATTTGAAATTTTATTAATTCTTAAGATTGATATTAAATTTTAAACGAATTTGTCTTAATATTAAAAAAAATTTTAGGATCATATGCTGTGTATAGAAATTTGGGGAAAGGGATGTATGGTTTTAAAAAATTAGGGGTACGGTTTATTTTATTTTGAAATAATTATAAAAAAACAGTATTCTGAAAAAATTCGTCCAAGTCTACTCATCCTAAGAGAAAATCTGCAAATATGAAGTTTCATAAGTATTTGTTTACATTACCGCTGGTAAAAATTAAAATTTAATAAAACCGTCTGGTAAAGTGGCGGCGTTTAAATCGAAAACTCTGGGGTTCAAACCCTGGTCGGATCATATCTAATAAACAAATGTAGTGTATATTGCAATAATTTAATAAAAAGTCCAAATGTCAAATCGGCAAAATATTTATTATTGTCTGGTACTACAAATAATTATAAATAAATAAATCTGTTTAGTATATTAATAAAAAATACCTTAAATAGATTATTAAATATAATTATTAAAATTTTGTCAGAAATAGGTTGTTATGTATAAACACCATAGCAATAATCATTAAATACATTTTTTGATTGCTCTAAATTGGGTTGCAAAATATGTAGAGGCTGTTATCTTATCTTTATTGTAAATTTTGAATTCTATAGTCTTCTTTTATATAATTCTACAAAATATATTTACACCAAATTACTAATTATATTAAATCCTTCCAATTTATTCCTATTTGGAAAATGTAATTTTGCGTGATATTAGATATTTAAATTACGTTGTTTAAACTTCATAATATTCATAAAATAGAATTTTGAAAATAATATTTTTGAAGTATTACTTTTTTTTAATCTTTTAGAGGAAACAAAATTATGAAAAATTGCTAAAAAGTTTATAAAAGATTCCTAAAAAACAAATATTTAAGTATAATATTTAAAAAAAAATAGATCTATAGATTGTGATTAAGTATTACATTATGCAC
The DNA here is from genome assembly GCA_963082915.1 of Dolichopus griseipennis. Classification (NCBI taxonomy): domain Eukaryota; kingdom Metazoa; phylum Arthropoda; class Insecta; order Diptera; family Dolichopodidae; genus Dolichopus; species Dolichopus griseipennis. The sequence continues at coordinate 62,011,714 of OY720442.1, forward strand.
ACAAAATCTTAATAAAGATAATCTATAATTAAACTATATATATTATCTAGGATATCAGAATATATACGTACTCTTATATATACATGTATATAAAAATAAATATCCCTAGAAAAACCAAATTTATTAAATATTTCCTTTTAATCTAGTGTAATCACATTTCCATTTCATATTTTTCCTTTTTTTTCGATAATTTTCTCATATTTTAGATGAGTGTTTAAATTAAAAAAGTTTGAACCGATTTTTTTTTGTTTGTCATCTAGTTCGTGACTGGTCAAAATTATCAAAATTACCTAAAAACAAAATCAAAAAACTAAAAAAAATAAACATATTTGTTTAATCTATATTCTAAAGCCTCGTCAAATTACACAAAAAATTACAAGGAGTTCGAAGAACACGGATGAATGAAGCAACGCCTGTTAAAAAACATTTTAAAGAAAAACACTATTTTAATAATTTATTAATTTAAATTTTGTATATATAGATAATATTATCAATATTATTTATTATCTCGTGTATATAAGATAAGAATATATATATTTATGTAATGTATATATATATATTGATATTTTGTAAGAAAACAAAATATTTTTTTAATTTTTAGAAATAAGAGAATGTCATGGTCCTGCAAAAAAACATATTTCATGAATTCAATTGATTACACTTTGCCCCGTTAGCCTTTTCTTATCAATTTATTGTTTTCTAATAGAAATTTTTAAAAGTAATTTTGAAAATCGGGTCTAATGTGTGATAAGAATGAATAACTGGGAAAATCAATTTTAAAATTGATAATTATTTGGAAGTCCTTCAAATAGTCAAAAAATTCAATTTGAATTTTAAGTAGGTACATAAGTAATTGATTTTTAAATATCTAATATGGAAAATTAATAAGTACTTAAGTATTTCAACATTGTATCTGTTGAAATTTTTAAAAACGTGTTTTATTTTAAAAAGAATATATTTTATATTATATATAATATTTCGTCATAAAATTAAATTTAATATAAATATTAAACTTATATAATTAAATTAAAAATATTGAACTATGTACTAACTTTAATATATATTTTAATATAACCTTAGTTTTTCATTTTCAAAACTAAATTTACTTTTAGTAATCACATTTAAACTAATTAGCCCAATCTTATATTTTAGAATGAATTAATCTTTAAATTAATAGATTTCTTATTTATTACTATTTCCCTTTAAATTTTACAGTGTTACTTAAGTTTTACTCAAAATTATCTACTTTATTTTTGCACTAATGTTAGTTTTTAATTATTTTATTTTACTTTGGAATTGCTAGATGGAAATTGATACTTTGGAATTGCAAGAACATTTCTAAGGTTCAATATAATATTGATCAAAATTGGATTATAATGTTGTTATATATTTAAGTTATCTATTTTTTAGTTTAGTTATCTAATTGAAGATATACAAATTAAATTTATTGAATTTGATTCCATTCCATTTATGATATTTCAGATAAATGAATATTCATTTTATTAATTAGAATAGACATCTTACTAGAAATATCTTTATAAATATAATTATTGATAACTAGCTTAATATTACTTGTAATAGGATTTTAGTAATAGAATTTCAGTATTAGTATTAGTAATTCACATTTGGCCGCCTGATCTGAAGAATATTTATCGCGTTAATGCAATCTATTAAGAGGGACTTAGAAGAAAAGTGGCCTTTTTTGAATATATCAGATTAAAATTAGATGTAGAAAGGACGTATATAATAGGGGGATTTCCCATTACTTAGTTTGTATATTTTTTGGCCAAATTTATATATATCTTTACTTAAAAATATTTATTCGTATTAAAAATTAACAAAATAAAAAGTATGCACCTTGTCAAGCATTTTATATATACAGGGTCATCTTTGAATAAAAGTTCAACAAAATTTTAATAAAGATAAAATTAATCTTTGATTAATATTAAGTCTACAGCTCAAATTATTGTCGAGATTTCTGGCTGTAATTCCGCACCCAATGGAGCACTTAAATATCCACGCATGAATATACAATAATAAATAAATATTTATTGAACCTATGATACAAAAAATTAAATTTTATGAGGTGAAATTGTTTCTGTAGGTCTGCAATATTCAAAAATTAGCTTCCCATATATTGTTTTAATTAATTTAATTTTAAGTTGTTTTAATGAGCAGGAACCATATAAAATATCCACACTAATCTACTTATTTTTGTAAATTTTGTATTTTTTTAAAAGATGAAGCGACTAATCTACATGTTAAGTGCCCTAAGCCACAAATTATTTTAAGTTTTTAGAAAAAGGCAAATATTCTAACACACAACATTTTTAAAGTATGATTAAAATAATACCACCTGGTAAAGGGCTTAAAAGTTAATAGTACATCTATATCTTGGTACCCGTAGTCACAATCATAATTGATTTGTAATGAAAATAATAAAAATTTAAAATGCATTTTTGTGGCTTACACCATTTTGCTTCTGATTCCTTCAAATATTCTTTTCTATAAGTTAAAATTCTTATTAAAATTTTATATTATTTCGTCAATTAACACTACTATTAAACATTTTTTTTTAATTCAGAACAGTTTTTATTGTATATGCGAAAGCAAAAGATTGAATTTTTATACCTTGGATCTGAACTTTTATATACACTACAGATACAACATAGTAAAGGTAAAGGTTTAATTGACGAAATAGATTACATTTGATTACACGAATATAAATACAAAAAATTTTCAAAAATTTTATTTAGAACTAAGCAAGGTGTTGTTATATCAAAATAATAGTGTCTGACGAATGCCGATGACTTAGGGAAATTGTCAAAGCAAGGAAATTGAACTGTACTAATTGAACGTTTAAAAGAATGCGCTTAATTAAAAAGTCGATCCCTAGATATGCATTTGGTCGGATCATATGTAATAAAAAAAAATATTGTGTATATTTTTTAAAATAATTTAATTAGAAGTCCAAATGTCAAATATTAGGATTAATATGATCAGGTAATATTTACTATTGTCTGGTACTACAAATAAATAAATAAATAAATCAATTAATTAAATAATTTATTATAAGTACTTTAAACTTGCTTTAACTGGTTCAAATTTTTTTTTGAATTAAAAGTAATTGTTTTAGTATGATTAATTGGCTTTGAAAGGTATCAACTTGTAGACATTAACAGTGTTTCAACCTGAAATATATTTCCTTATGATATCATGTCATCATGTCAACTATTACTATATTCCAATTTTAACACCCTATGATTTTAATCAAACAATTTATGTGAATCAACCATACAAAATTACTATTACATTAAACAATTTATTTATTATTAAATTATTTATTAAAATTATATTATTTCCATCTTTTAATATTCCATATTGCTTTTAATTGAAGATTTTTACATTTCATTAATCAAAAAACAAAAAAATTATTTTATTAGAGTAGACATTTTTTTTAGCATTTTTTAGCTAAAATTGGAAAACAATACATGCGGTAATTACCTTGGAAAATACTGAAAGAATTCATAAATCAAATTAATGAAAAAAAAATTGAATTTGTAATAATTTTCTACATAATTAATTACATCATATTTTTAGTTTAATTTCAATTAAAAAAAAAATAAAACAAATTTTTCAACAATATGTACAACAGCGCCATTCAAATGTGACTTTAAATGTCTTCTGTCATTCTGTATAGTTATTAATGTATATATATATAATTTATATTGAAATTGTTCAATTTCACCCCTTTTTCAATTGTTTTTTGATTAATTGTGTTACTTTTTAAAACCGAAATTAAATCATAAGTTCTAAAATAGCACATAACATAAAGGTATAAGCTATTATTTAGTAGTTATATATATATATATATATATATATATATATATATAATATATTATGTATTACAATACCCATAAATAATTTGTATATTAAAATATGTGTACTTTTAACTGAAAAATTCATCCTGTAAATTGCGTAAAACATTGTCATAGAAAAACATATTTTAGTTTTTTTTATTTTATTTATATTAAGAGAAATACGCATATTAAGAAACACCCACACGTTTAGTGATCCAAAACAAAAAGAGTTAGATACATATATATGTATACATAATGTATCTTAGAACACATAAATTATTTCATTATTAACGCCTTCTATATATATAACCATTATTGAAAATTACTTCAAATTGGGTATAAATTGGGTATATATATACATATATAATATATATATTTGAAAATAGTTTCTATTTAATATAAAATGTATATTATATATTTATACTATGTATATAATTACATATATATATATACAGTGAAAAATAAAATTATGTATATGATATGACTCCGGATTTTGTAAAGTTCTTTTAAGTTTTAGTTATTTTTAAAGTGAAAATTCTTTTGTTTTGTAAAGGTCTGGTTGCGGGCACGCATGCATCAAGCAAGCGTTTTTTTTTGTGACCAAACGCAATTAAATTTATGCGGTTGTTAATTAGTATAGCCCTTCTTTATAAAGTTACTTATATATTAAATCCAATATATTTGAAATTCTGTGTACTTAAACTTAAACTCGGGACGTGCTCTGAACTTACAGTTTGTTCCGTTAAAACTGTTTTTAAGTCAAAATATTTGAGTTTTTGAATTAGTATTTGCGTTTTGCGTTTCTGAATTTGACTTAATTTTCTGTATTGTTCTGTTAGAGGCGTAGGTAGGAAACAAATGTCATGGCTAAGAAACATCAGACAGTTGACAGGCGTTTCAGATATAGGAGAGCTAATGTTCATAGCCAGGGATCGCATAAGTCATCAACAGTTGATCAACAGTTTCATATGATCACTAACATCCAATAATGGATATGCAGCAAAACAACTAGAAGTATAATTAAGAGTGGTCATTAGATATTATAAAACTTTTATTTTAGCATAAATTGCTTAATTATTATAGTGTCAGTTATTGGACTTGTACTCCAACTTTTTATTAAGTCTCAGTCATACCAATTGTATACGAAATCAGTTAACAATCAATTGTGTGTTCTGCATTGCGCTTGCGTTGCTTTAAAATAATAATTTCTAGATTTGAAATTATGAAAAACATGATTCATTAGATCTATATAGACTATACTTTTCAATAAAGTCTGGAGAATCTATCAAAATTTAAAACTTAGTGTTACCATATTGTTCCAGCCAATGTTCCAGCCTTAGTGCTACCATATTGTAATGTTAAAACATTATTCCAGCCAATTCCCAATATTTATTATATTGCTGCTACTGCATATACTGTTGCATAATTTTGTCCCCAAGTGTATATGTAATTCCGCAGTCATATCTTGATCAATATACTATGTATGATGAATATGTAATAATATGTTTGTTAAAAATGCGTGTCATTTATATACATGTATATAATATACATATATATATATATATTAAATAAATATTAATATGGTTTAGCACATTGCGTTTCTTAATTTTTAATTAGTTTTCTATGCTTTTATGAACATTAAAAGCAATTAATTTTATTGTCTCGCATTTAGTAGCAGTTTTGTATGTTAAAAATTGTTCATGGCTCGATGGCGTTAAAGAGGTATTCTTTTATTTTGTTTTTTTTTTATTATTAATAATATAATGTATGATGTACATACATTATACATACATATTACATACATATATGTAATAGAAGAAATAACAATAATTAATTATTTATTACTTACAGTTCATTTTTTTATTGGGCGTGAAATTAGAACGGTGTTTTCCATTGTCAAATTTAAGGGTCTCTATAGACTTCAATAAAATATGAATCTGTACAATTAATTATTATTTGTCATTTACTTGTCTTATATTTTTAATAAAAACAATGACTTAAAGTGTAATTTGGTAGGAATGGCTTCATTTTTGAAGCACTTTAGACTAGAAGTAGTTGGATAAAAGTTAAGTACAAAGGGTGTTATTCAAGCAATTGATTCAAGCATGCTCAGGTATCTTGTGTCAATCATATTGATTAATTTTGGAATAGCTCTTTGGCTGTGCTATTTCTGAACTGATTTTTTCATCTTCAAATCATTTCTACTTATTCTACTGTAAAATTAACACTTTCTTACAGCCTTTCTGATATAAGATTCTTTTCGGACTATAGAAAAATAAATCTCGTGTTTAAAAGTATTCACTAATAAAATATGTATAATTTAAAGGAAGTTTGAACAGAGAAAACTGTTTAGCTTGCAGCTATGTCTTCTAAATAAACACAAGATGAAATACAATCTGTCCTATTTCAAATTTAAAAACTTCTATGAAAGATCTATAACTTTATGATCTATAACTTCTAAACACACAATATTTAATGAAGTTATAGATCATGAAAGTTATAAAAAACTACAAAACTATAAGATTTTGTCACAAATACTTTTTTTATTGCACCATAAAAAATTTCAAACTATAAAAATTTTAGTTGTACAATAAAATTTAAAAATTTCAAAAATTTTTTAAATTGCTTTCATAAATTTTTGGTGCCGTTTTAAAAATACTTAAAATGTAGAAGAATTACTCTAAATTTGTAATATATGATTGCTTGCACTGAAATGTATTTATAGTACAATATTTTTAAATAATAATTTGTAAATCATTTTAAGGGCTATTTTATTAAATATATCTTGAAAAAAGTTGCTTCCTGCTATAGTTGCTTCTTTAAGGGAGTTCGAAATCATTTTGATCTAAAACGAAATCAAATTATATAACTTATATGAATTATTTCTTAAGTTTTAATTGCTTCTAAATTTTTAGACTTATACCTTTAGAACTCTTAATATTCTTAAGAAATTCTTTTTTATTCTATTACTCTTTTTTGAAGATATGCTGGCGTAATATTCTTCAATTAAAGGAAATACTAGGTTGGGTATGAATGCTCGTATTTCAAAGACAACATATAAGTACCTAGGTATTTGTATTATTAAAAACGTATAAAATCTTAATTCTGAATTCAACATCTAATCAATCCCTTCTAATTTAGAATATCTGTAGGGTAAATTATACAAATATTATGCATGCAATCCCGAAATGTAAAAATGTAAAAATACGTAAATCAGATAAATTCTGTTATTGTTTTGTGATACTTTAATAATACCAGTAAGTATTTTAAATCCCTTCTATTTTCTGCATTTTCTTAAAAAAAAGGGATTAACCAAGTTTTTTAAAAAAACGACATTTTAAAAACAAGATTTTGATA
>OY720442.1:62019130-62112379 GCA_963082915.1 Dolichopus griseipennis
GGCTTATAGTTAAAAAAAAAAACCATTTTTGCCCTTAAAAGTATGCAATTAATTGTAATTTTGATAAAATACTTATATATTATATTAAATAATCATAGAAATCAAATGCCCTCTCTTATTTATAATTTAATTTATTTAATTTTACTAAAAGTAAGTTATTGTTCAAAATAAAATCATGTTTGCCCTTAAAAGTATGCAATATATTGCATTGTTATAGTTCGAATTTGTTTTTAGTGTGTCTATTTAATTATTTAAATATTTAAATAATTTAAATATATTTTTTTTTAATTTTAAATTAATTGAATTAAAAGAATTTGAACAATTTATTCACATAGTAGTCTTAATTAAAGTAAACATTATTATAAATTGATTTTAAAGAATTGTATAGAAATTATTTATTAAATGTCAGAAATGTTCGATTACTCTAATTTGACTTTTGAATTCATTCATAAGTACTTATTTTATTTTAATTTCAAGATATATAATATTTATGTATAAAATGGTTCTTCGTCCGCTAATGTTCTATTTTATAATTTTTTTTTTAATCAAATTACTTAAAAAATAATTTTTTCAAAAAAATTTTATATATATTACTTAAAGACATATATATACATACTTATACTAAACTTTTATTATATAAACTATATTTAAGTAAATATATAGTAAAATAAAAGTTAAATAAAAATAAAAAAATCAATCAATCAGTCGTTAACACTACCTTTGTTTTATTTATTTATTTATTTATTCTTAATTACAATTAAAATTATAATTAACAAAAATTTTTTCTAAGCACTAGCTACTCAGGCTATCGGCTTATTCTTTAAAAATAAATTCTTATTTAAATTAATTCATTTAAAGTAATTCTTTACATTAAAATAATTCAAAACTATAATACTTACATAATATTTATTTAAATATACATAATATTTTTTACTTCGTTTTATTTTTTTTTTTTTAATGTTTTTATATTAGTTTACACATTTTTAATTTATATATTTAGAAAAAATTATGATTACAATTATTATTACATATATACATATGTACATATTAATTTCTACACAAACTTATATTTATTACATTTTAAAATTAATATTGTTATTTGTTACATGAACATTGTTATAAAAAATATAACTGTTAATTTTTTATTTCAAAAAAATATTTTATTTTTTACATTTTGTTGTTGTTTATTAATATTTTTAAATGTGTTTACTGATTTTTAATTTATTTAGAAAAGTGAATATTGCTTTTATGTTATTATCAGTGGCGTGCATTAAAATTTCAGTAGGGTTTTTGTTTTGAAAAATTTCTGTCCTAATTTGTTTTATTGCTGTACATTGATGTAGGATGTGGGTTAAGGTTAATGGAAAGTTATTACAAAATTGACATACGGGTTGTTGTTCGCCTTTTAAGATGTATGAATGTGATAAATGTGTGTGTTCCAGACGTAATCTAATGAAACATTTATTCATCAAAGTTGAGGTTGAGGTGGGTAAATTTATTGAAATTCTAGCTGGATTGACTTTTTTATATTGGTGATTATAACTTTGCCATTGTGCTTCGATACATTGGAAGGCGGCAGCAGCTGCATGTTTCGCTATTGATTTTTTACTTGATAACGCAAAATTGTGCAGAGGTAAGTTTATTGCAGCTTTAGCTGCTTTATCAGCCAATTCGTTACCATTTATACCCACGTGTGAGGGTACCCACATTAATAGAACTTTTTTACTCATTTCTATTACTAATTGCTGTATTGTGTTTATTGGTTCGGAATTTTTCCCAATGTTTTGGATGGCATCGAAAGCTGATCTGCTGTCAGTGCAAATTACTTTTTTCCCTTTTGTTTGTTTTATTATTAGTAAACATGACAAAATTGCTTGTATTTCAGCCTCAAATATTGTTGCATACGAAGGTAGAAGACCATTCGCTAATACTTTGCCGGATTCTTCCACTACTGCATACGCAGTACTGTGAGTGTTTTTGGACCCATCGGTGAATAAAAGTACCCAATTGTTTTCTTTTAGCTTTACGGTTTTTTCTATAAATAATTGTTTGTATTGGTTGCAGGTAGTATTGTCTTTCTGTAGAAGTGTTAAATCGTTAATAAATACATTTTTATTAAGAAACCATGGCGGGTATTTTAATTTTGGAGTTTTAACAGGTGACAGATCAATTCTAAGTTGTGTTTTGAGGTTTAGTATTTCACTTACGCCCGATTTCATTTTAATAGGTTTTCCTCTGGCTTTTAGTAATTGAACTTCTTTATGTAATAGATCATTTTTATTTGTGAATAATTTGGGAAAATATTTACTTCTGAGAAACATTGTTCTATTTGCTATTGTGGGAAACCCTGCTTCGGCTAACATGTTGTTGACCGGTGTAGTTGCGAATGCTCTTAAACTTCTTCTGATAGCAGCATGATATGGTGTATTGATTTTTTTTAAGTGAGTTGTAGCACTTTTTCCATAGATATGAAGCCCATAGTCAATTTTGGATAGAATTATTAGTTTAGTTATATTTAGTAAAGTGTTAGTATGTACATTACTATTCTTAGAAGATAGATATTTTATTATATTAAGCCTATTGGTAACATTATTTCTGATATAATTGCAATGTTCTTTAAAAGTATTTTTATTGTCAAAAATTAAACCTAAAATTTTTAAATTATTTACATTATTGATTTTTATGTTTTTAAAATTTATTTCTGGGCATTTACACTTAGTTTTTCTACATACATGCATATGTTTACACTTATCGGTTGAAATGATCGCCCCTGATTGTTTTGACCAGTTTTCGATTGTATTCAACGCATCAGAAAATTGTTTTTCGATTAAATTTGTATTTTTTTCTTTTGAAAGAATATAAAGATCGTCTGCATAAAGGCAGTGCTGTAAATTTTTTTGGTTTATTATTAATTTGCTGATGTCATTGAAAGCAATCAAAAAGAGAGTTACCGACAGCGGAGACCCTTGTGGGATACCGTTGAAGAGTGAAAACACTGGTGATACAATGTTGTTCACTCTGCAACGTATTTTCCTGTTGTTTAAGAAAGCCTTTACGAAATTAAACATTTTTGGACCCACTTTCCATTCTTGTAATTTATTTAAAATAATATTTGGGTTAATCTTTTCGAAGGCTTTTTCAAAGTCTACAGACAATATTGAAGTATGGTTTTTTGTCGATAGGTTTTTAGAAATTATGTGATCTATATATAGTAGTGCGTCTAATGTGCTTGAATTTGTTTTGAAGCCAATTTGATTTGGGGAGAGCAAATTATTATATGAAAGATACCATATTAAACGCTTAGAAATTATTTTTTCTAAGATTTTTCCTATACATGGTAGTAGAGAGATCGGTCTATAGCTTGCAATATTGTTAATGTCTTTGTTTGGTTTTTTTATAGGTATGACTATGGCTACTTTGTACATTTGCGGGATTATACCGGTATTGTAAATATTATTATATAGATCTAGAATTCTAAATTTAAACTTTTGAGGACATTTTCTCAACATTTCATATGTTATTTTGTCTTGTCCTGGAGTAATGCCTTTTGCAGATTTTAAACTGTTTTCAATTTCGTTTAAATTTATATTAAAGTCTAAGTATTTATTTTTGTTGTATAAAAGTTCATTGTGGTAGTTCGGGTCCGTTGTTGTAGCGGATATGGTATTGATTTTGGAACATTCTGAATAGTATTCAGCAAATCTTAAAGATATTTCTACTGGATCTTCCGTAATGGATGAACCAATATTTAATGATTTTATCTGAAAGGGGGTATACGGGCCTGTTAGAAGTGTAATTCTCTTCCATAAAGTATTTACTGGTGTAGTTGGGTTTAAAGTTTTTGTAAATTCTTGAAATTTTTGTTTTTTTGCATTTTTTTTCTCCTTGTTGAATAATGCATTTTTTTTTCGATATGTTATTAAGTTTTCTATTGTGTTGTTTTTTCGGTAATTTCTCCAAGCTATTTGTTTTTGTTCTCTCAAAGATTTTAATTCATTTGTCCACCAAGGAACGTTGCGTGAAGTAAATTTTGGAGTGGAAACAGGTATAGAAATATTTGCTGAGCTACGAATAATTTTCTGGATAATGGCTGCTTCTTTATTAACGTTGTCGGAAGGAGGAAGTTTAGCATTTAATTCCTCAATCTTATTTTGGTATTTCAACCAATCGGCTCGATTGCAGTTGAATTTGGCGGTTTTGGAAATTTTAACATTGGATGGTTCTGAAATTTTGACAGATATTGTTATTGGAAAGTGGTCGCTATTATGTAAGTCTTCCGAAATATACCATGATATATATGGTAGGAGTTGTGGACTACAGAAAGTTAAATCTATGTTAGTTAAAGTACCATGTGTAGAGAAATGTGTTGGAGAACTATTGTTTAAAATGGTTATATCGGAGTTAAAAAAAAAAATCTTCTATAATTTTACCTCTGGAATTTGAATTGGAAGAGCCCCATAGCGAGCTCCACCCATTAAAATCTCCTGCCAGAATAATTGGAGTTTTAATGTTTAAAATAATAGAACAGAGATCTTGACAAGTAATTATTTGTTCTGGTGGGATGTAAATTGATATAATTGTGATAGGGATTTTAAGGTCGACTTCTACTGCTACTATTGATAAGTTAGAAATTAGTTGAATATTTTTATGAGGGATACTTTTGTGTATTAAAATACCTGTACCTTGTTTTGCAGTTATATTGTTTTTAAAATTATGAAAGTAACTAGAATATGGTTTAGGCAATTGGGGGTAGTTATTATATTTCAGATGTGTTTCCTGTAGACAAATAACTTGTGGGTGTTGTGATTTAATCAACAATTCTAATTCTTCGTAATTGTTATGATATCCTTTGATATTCCATTGCAGAATGTTAAGGATCATGAATAAGTTATATTTACTAAAATTGTAAGATTAGGAGTTTTATTCACGTACCCGTAAATATAAATTATTATATATAGTTCTGTTTTTCTTAACATTAGTATAAAGTTTATACAAATGCAAGATCATTATTACGTTTTATGATTCCATTAAGAAATCACTTTCTGAAATATTACTGTCTTGTGTAAGCATGGTGTTATTAGTTGCTTGTGTAGACATTAAGTTATTAGGAGATTTTGTTAAAAGTAAATCGAAAGTAGAATTTAAATTTTCGTTGTTGTGTGAAGTTTCATGTGGTGGGTAATCATTTATTTTAGGTATTGACTGATTTTCTGCAGTCGAATTTGGGATGGTTTTTTCTTTTTTTAAATTTTTATTTGTTGTATTTTTGATATTTTGAGTGTTGCTGTTTACTGGAGTAATATTATTTTTGGATTTAGTATTTGGAGAAGTTGTGTTTTCGATTTGTTCATTATTAGTGTTTGCCTTTGTAAGGGAAGTATTGTTTGAGTTTATTGTAGTTTGTTTTGAGGGCTGAGTTATTATCGATTTTGATGATGTTTTAAAAGATTGTGACAATAGATTAGTAGATAAATCAAATGGGTTTTGTTGTTTATACAACTTCCTTGCTTCATTCATTGTGCATTTGTTTTGAGTTTTTATTTTCAAAACTTCTTTTTGTTGAAGATATTTTGGGCAAGTTCTTGAAGAAGCTGAATGTTCCCCAAGACAATTTGCACACATCGAACGTGTACAGTTCTCTGGACTATGTGGTGGGAGGTTGCAGTTGTCGCATGAAGCATTACTTCTGCAATGTTTTGCTGTGTGTCCTAATAGTTGACAATTCTTACAGCGCATAGGATTAGGGTAATATTCATATACTTTAACTGAATACCACGCAACATTAATTCTCTGGGGAACTTTGTATAGGTCGAAAGTTAAAAGTATTAAACCTGTTGGGATGGCTTTTCCATCAATGATTTTTTTAAATTTATAAATATCAATAACTCCTTGGCTTTTTAATTCTTCCAGAATTTCTGATTCCTTTGTTGAAATTAGATTACTGTCGCGTATTGTGCCCTTGCAGTTGTTAAGGTTGTTTTGATATTTAATAATGACAGGGCAGAGGCCCCCAAAATTTTTTACATTGATGAACTTCTCTGCAATCTTTTGGTTTTTGGTTAAGACCAATAATGAACCATCGCGTAGGATATTTATATTTTCAATTTCCTTACTAATACCGTCTATTGCCTTTTTTTTTGCAAAGACACTGAATGAAGACAATGGCTTATTCGGATCGGTAGATTGTATAGTAATGAATTTTGGGTTGTACTGAGTTCCGCGAGAAGCATCTGCCAAACTTGGAAAAGCTTCGCCTAAGCCTGTTTTTTTCCGTTTTGATTTTGGGCTGTTTCGTCTTTCAGCTTCATCTAAAGAAGCTAAAAGACTAAACTGATTACCCAGTGGAACAGGATTGCCCACCGGCATTCTTTTTATTTTTATATTTTTAATTTAATAATATGTTTTTTTTTTTTTTGTGTTAGTAATGAAAATAAAATTAGTTGAGAGAAAATAGAAAAGGTTAGAAAAGAGAAAAAAATACCTTACTTCTGGCTAATGAATTTGTTTTTGTTTTTTGTTATAAAAATTTTAATATTTAAAAATACTTGCAAGAAGTCAAAATTTGCGTCTTAACACTTACAATATCAGACGATGACTGACCTTTGTTTTAAGATATAATAACTATAAAAAAAAAAAACCAAAAAAAAATTCTTTTGCACAATTTAATGCTATAAATATCGAAAATTTATTATTTTATGTAAAAATATAATATTATATATATATAGAGGTATTTAAAATATAAGAGTCTTATATCATGCAAATTAAATAACAAGATAAAAAAAATGACAAATTCATGTACTAAATAAAATTCGTTTATTTTTTATTATTAATAATATTTATTGTTATATTGTCTTGCGCTTCAATTCAAAGGTCGTAACTCGTAACTCTTAACAAAATATATATATATATATGTATATATATACTAACAAACACTAATAAACCATCAAGTTATTATAAAATTAAACTAAAATCAATTTTGTTTTTTCATTTTCTTTTGTTTTTAAAACTAAAAAAAAAATTAATAATTTAAGTATTTTAATATTATTAAATTATAATACAACTAATAAATTAATTTGATTAGAAGGTTAAAATATACCATGGAATATTTTAAATTTAATTATAAAAATAAATTAAAATTTTTTTTTTTTACACATTATTTTGATGTTTTAAAAACTGGATTAAGTTGACTATATATTATACTATCTTTTTGTATTATACAATACAACATGTATTTGATTTTAACATATATAAGTATCTTCAAAATACTTATCACATTTGGTTATTTCTCTTTTACTAAACTAACAACGATCAGAGCTTATAACTTATACAAAAGAATTGAAAAAAAAATCAGGGTCTAAAAAAATTTGAAAATTTTCCAAAATTTTTATATGAATAGATTGTTTAAGTTAAAATTATTGCATAGTAGAGGAGAATCAAAATTTGGCTAAAAAACTTAAGATATTAAATTTTAATAAATCTGTAAAAAAGATTTTGTTTCCATAATCAGATGAGATGCTGAAAGCTTACAAACGTTATTATAACAGTATAAGTTTTTATTAGTAATTAATTTTAAAGCCAACTGTTAGGCTAAGAAGCCTCTCCATATCATATTGGTACATATTTCATTCTTATTATTAGAATTTACGATATAGCATCAGACCTATAATATTTAGAAATCTCTTGGATTTCCAATACTTTAATAATTTTATATTTGAATTCTAAGGTATTTTTGAATCTGCGAGTTATAGTAATCAATTAAATTATTTTTTAATATTTTGTATTTGTTTATATTATTACGTCATAGTTTTTTTTTCATTTTTGATATTTATTGGTGAATGGAAGCTGAATCGAATCGAAAAATCCGATATAAATTTTATTTTTTTACTTTCACCAGGTATTTCTAATCAGTCCCTTGAATAAAAGTTTAGAATTCTAAGTAAATGTGCCATCCAGCTGTTAATTAGAAATTAATTTTTAGTGGGTTTTTTTTTGATTTGGCACAAATTTTATTTCAGAAGAAGGATTAGACTTCTTATAGGGTATATTTTCTTCGTAGGTCGATATCTCGATTTAGTAAATCCCGTGTTCAAAAAATCTCGTTTCAAAAAATTTCTTTTAAAAAATCGGGTTTATAGAAGATATCGTATTAAAAAATCTCTTTTTTTTATATTCAGTAAAAGGCTGCTAATTCTTACATTGTATCCAACTCTATAATCCTTAAAAACAAGACTTTTTAAAAAAGCGAGATTTTTCAATTAAAAAACAAGATTTTCTATAATAAATATTCTGATAAAGTTCAAGTTTCTCCAAAAATTATGAATCATTGTTCACTTAAATAGCATCTTCCCTCTATATTAAAATTCTTAAGACTTTAAGAAAAAGTGAAGATGTATTTGATAATTGTTATAAAATTTAAATAAATAATTAGATCACTAATATGAGAAACTAAAACCGGTTATTGATTATCTTCATTTGAAATAATAAATTTAATTATACAATATATATTAATACAAGTTATTCAATTAAATTTATTTAAAATCTATTTAATAATCATTAAATAATTTTTTCCTAGAAATAAAAAACATAGATAGTCTTCGTTTAAAAACTATTTTAATTTTCAATTATCTTATTACATTTTAAATTCAAAATTAATCTAAAGATACTTTTAACATCATAATATAAAAAACTAACATTTTTTCATATATATCGGATTTATTTTTATGTTAAACTTTGTATATAAAAAGATTATTTTAAAAAATTCCAACATGGTATTAACATTTTAATATACAAAATCTTCAATTTACCATTTTTTAGATTATGTTTATATACATATATAAAACTAGTGTATATATATATAATGAGAATAATAATGAAATCCTATATTAAATTTTTTTCATAAATTAAATTATTTTTGGCTACCAATTTTTTTATTAAAATAAAACACAGTACTTTAATTTAAATAATTTTAAATTTTTAATTATAATTTTATCTTTTCATAACATGTAACATGTTTCACAAGTAATTTTAATTTATGTATATACATTTGTATGTATATATAAAGGTATATATAGTTATACACTTTCTATTAATATAATCATGAATAGATAATCCCTACACGCATTCATGTATAATTACATATGAATTTATATATTTATGTATACATATGTATGTATATAGATATATAATATTTTTCATTAAACAAATATGCATATACATATATATATATATTTATAGATACATATTCATTAATTTTTATTATGAAAAAAAAATATAAAATAATAAAATGAAATGAAGCTGACTGGGCGTTCTGCAAAAGGATGTGTCGGTTCTGTTATATTTTAGAGCTCTGATTTATTAGTGTAAATTTGTTTCTTGTGGTGCAGAGAAAGTAAAAAAAACAATAAAATAAAAACTACAAAAAAAAAAATTAAATGCAAACCAAAAATATATAGCAAATGGCAAATTTAAGTGGACTGTTTTGATTCTCTGACATAAATAATAATAATTAAAAATAATAATACCAAACATAATTTTAACTCGTTATTTTTTTCTTTTAATGGTATGATGAGTATTCTAAAGAAAATTTTTCTATTTTCTAGTTTTTGCAAAAATTTTATGCATATATAAATACAGAGTTTCCCATAAATAAAAACTTTTAAATATGGGAGCAAAGATATTGAATAAAAATAGCAGATTACATCAAACGTATTTATCTTACTTAAGTATCTGAAGGTATAATTTTTAGTATATTTATACCTGGAAATTGAGGACCCAATTGTTTATTGGGCTTTGTATGTCAGTAACTTGTACTGTATATCATACACAATGTTATCACCTTTATTATAGGTATTTAAAATTTTTCAAAACCAGGTTGCAGTTATTTCTTAATATGACCATGCGTGCCAATTTATACGTATATATACGACTATATTGTAGTTAATTTCAAGAACCCTATAAATTACATAATATGAGATTAAAATAATAACTACTGGCTTATTATATTATTATAGGCGAGCTAGCCAAATAGACCGCGCCATTAATGCCTTTAGGTCTTATGTCCCACTTGTTATAGGACATATTGCCTAAACTCAATTAGGCTACAAGGTCTCGTTATTTGTTAATCTTAAACTGGTGGGACATGTAACAATAATAACTTCTGTTATTTTTTGATCTTATGATCCACCAAAATAGGCCAAAATATCATAATTAAGAACTTTATGATTAACCTAAAAAAATTCCAAAAACTGTTACATTATTATATTTATTGCCAATTCCAATTTTCCTTTCGAGATATTTTCAACAGGTTTCAAACAATTTTCAATATTCTGGTCAGCCCGTAGCCTCCACGCCTTTCTCTACAAGCCACTCTTTGTTCCTACCTTAGTTCTTCTCTTCACGAATTCTCCCGAGCTTCCTGTGAAGGAATGGGACTGCTTCTTCTACTACCGCGTTCGTTCAAAACGCCATAATCGGTGCCGTGCGTCCGTGTATCTAAACATTAATTAATAACCAAATATATAATATCCCTCCTCCCGCCATTTTCTACATTAATTGAAAAATTTCTCACAAGATTACAGGATTAGCCATAAGTAAGTTCAATGAAAGCTGTTAAAAATAACTTCAATGTTTGATGAGCCATAAGGTCCTAAAAATTTTTGCGGTGTTTTGACTCTTTGACTCTTACTTTTAGGTGAGCCATTCAGCCATAATTTTGTGAGGGGTATTGTGTCTCACCATTGGTTTTTGTTTTTTTTTTTTTTTTTTTTTTTTTTTTAAGCGCTAACTGTTCAACTGTTAGGCTAATAAGCCTGTCTATACCATAGGTACATGTTGGAACAGGGGTTCATATTATATTCGTGTTATTAGAATTGGTCTTATTGAATTCTACATACAATTTAAGCATGAGATAGTACTAGGCCTTATAACATGTAGAAACGTCTTAGATTTTCAATATTTACAATTCTATTTTTTGTTTATATTGTAATATTTTATATTTTACTTATATGGTATTCTATATCTGCGAGTTATATTATTTAATTAAATTATTTGTTTATATTTTGCATTTATTTATATTTTTATATTAAAGTATTTTTTATTAAAGATTTATAACTATTAATTATTGATTATGCCATTAATTTGAACCCAATGGCGAATGGTAGCTGAGTCGAGTCGGAAACCAGAAAAGTTTTTTTTTCACTTTTACTAGAATTCGAACCCGGGCCCTTCCGCATGAAAGGTCGGCACTCAACCACTGTGCCACCCAGCTATGGTGGGACAATATAATTGGGCTCATGGGCACTCATTGCTTTCTTATATTGTAAGTTATGAGATCTGAACTACTAATTTTACATTGTTACTTTAAACATTTATGTTCACTTTTTGAACACTCTGTATATTAAAAAAAATTGTATATATAAGAAAGTAAAAATTCATTTATATAGAACTGAATATATGTTCTAAAGTACATTTAAAAAGAATTTTTTGATGAGTTTGCAACTTTAAAATTTTTATTCCTTTAAAAAGAAAAAATTTTATTTGTTATTTTGTGGTCACAAGTATATATATATAAAAATTAAGTACAGACGTATACATAATATTTTTAATATAAATTTTTTAAATTATTAATATTATAAGATAAATTCATTTCGTATATATAAGGCTTAAAGTGAAAAATAGAATTTCTGTTATACATAAATTAAAATTATTTTAAAGAATTTCTATATGTATATTTTAAAAAAAATGTTTTAGAATGAAAATGTTAGATTATATCTTAACTTAATAGAAAGTAATTTAATTAATTACAGCTTAGTATTTAATATTTTTAATATTCAATAACATTATTATAAATAGTATTCAAATAATCGAAATATATTAACCCGACATTATTCTACAAATTGAAGATTAAAATACAGCACCAGGCTTAATATAATTTTTTTTAAATACATAGCTCCCTTAAGTTAGATTCAAAGTTTTAAATTATTATATGTCAATATCAAAATACCGAATTATGTCGAACATGTACGTCATTTTAGTAATCGTTTGATCTACTGAACAATATTGTAAAAATGAAATACCCTTATGTTATATTCGTAATACCTTTACTTTTATCAAATGAAAATTGATAATCAAAAATAACTATTAGAAATCCTATGTTCATGGATTCTTAAAAAATGTAGAAACCATTCTGTTCTTCAATATATAACTGAATTCAATAACATTAACAAGTGCTGTAGCTTAAACAATGGTATTCTATTAGCTGAAAAAGAAGATTTCTATTTTGTTGAGATAAAGATACATTTTTAGTTTTTGTAAAGTATCTGTCTGATAAATTTCGAAACTAAGGTTAGAAATAGAGTCAATATTGTAATATATAGGAGCGTATCATAATATGTTTGTTTTTTATTTGTCCGTAATGTCATTTGACTGTATTTTTTTATTATTTGACAGTTTTTCATTTGTTTGTATTTTTCAAAAGCAGGGTTATTAGCCTTTTACAGAGTATTTATATGTGTGTGTATATATACAATGTACAATGAAAATATGGGCAAATGATAATACATACAACAATATAAACAAATAATTTAATTGAATAATATAATTCACAGATATAGAATACCATATAACTCAAATACCAAATTATTACAAAATAAACAAAACGGAATTGTAACTATTGACGATCTAAGACGTTTCTACCCGCGTGGAATTCATTAAAATCAATTCTAATAACACGAATATAATATGACCTCCTGTTTCAACAAGAATCTACGGAATAGCACTACAGGTGAACAATAAGCGCATAAAAAAAAAAAAATAAGTGAAAATATAGGTAAATGAAATACGCAGTCAAAATAAATACAGGCTTTTGATTATAATCTGCAAATTTCAGACATTAATAATAAAATTAAGTTGGAAAATGTGATCAGTTTTGGAAAGGCCACAGAAATAGTAAATTTACCTTTTGAAAAATAAGAAAAAGAGAGAAGATTACACAAGTAATAAAAGAAGAGAAACACAAGTAATAAAAGAAGAGAAGATAGAATATAAATGAGTAGTATAGAATCAAAAATTAAAAAAGTCCATTTTTTGACTAATCCTAAAAAACGCTTTTTCTTATTCTTAGGAATATATACTCTTTTCTATTTGTATTTTTATATAGAAAATCGAGGCAAAATATCGAAATTTATGAGCTCTAAATTTATGTATATTTTCAAAACTTCGAAAAGTCCATGATATGCTCAAAAACAAAAATTATAAAAGTCCATAATAGAATCATAATTATAAAAGTCCACATTACTTTAAAAACAAAATTTGAAAAAGTCCAAAATAATTTTTTGTTTAATAATTTTATTGTTTTGTAATAATTCTTAAATATCAGGTTTTAAAACCGGTTTTTTGTTTATGATATTTATGTAATATGTATTTAGCATTTAAGTACCTGTAGTTGATTGATAAAAAAATTTTTTAAATTATAATTTGTTTACCATATTATTGTAATACAATTAACTGATAAGAATCACCAATAATTTTAGAAGGTAATCATTAATTTATTTAATACTTATGTTTTAATATGTTATTAATTCTATAAGTGAAAAGTATATTAATGAAAATTTTAATTTAAAATTTATATTTACATATACAAAAAAAAATAGATTTAAATTCCAAATTGTTAGTTGCAGTGTTTTTTTTTAATTACATAATTTAATTAATTTTATAATATGGAAATTAATATAACTCATTTGACGGAAAAAACAAGAAAAAAGCTAAGGTATCCATCAAAATGGAAAAAAGCGATGGATAAAGTTAAGCGGTTAGTATATTCAAAACTTTTAGAAGTTAACTTCATAAAAATATTAAATTAAAATTTTTAAAAGTAGATACTCTGCTAAGTTATCTCCTCAAATCCCAAATTGTAATCATAATACAAATAATTTGAAATGTGCTTGTTTAACAATACGTGGTGTGAAATATTTTCATTCAATATTTTATAAGCACAAATCCAAATTGCACCAAGATAGCCTGATTTTAAAATATACCAGCACAACTAAAATAAACCGAAGAAGACCTAGAAATAATCTTAATAAAAAAAATATTGCAGCACAAAATTTTTTATTAAAACAAGAGAGAAAATATTATTACCGGTATGTGCAAAAACATTTTCGAGCGTTATTCAAATAAGCACCTGGAGAGTTAGAGAACTTTGCAAAAAAGTGTTTGTTAAAGGATTTATTCCAAAGGAGAGAAGAGGTGGTGATAGAAAATCGCTAAATAATAAACCTAAGTTAAACGCTGTAATGGATCACATAAATAAATATAAATTTATTGAATCCCATTATTGCCGATCAAATACTGCCAGAATGTACCTGCCTGCTAGTTTAACGATTCGTAAAATGTATAAAAATTTTAATCATGAAAATAGAAACCGTCCGGAATTAAAAGTAAAAGAAAGTTTTTTTAGAAACGTATTCAATACAAAATATAATATTGAATTTGGATCTCCTCAAGTTGATGTTTGCTCCACATGTTTAAAAAATAAAAATTTGATTAAAACTGAAAGGGATGAAATCAAAAAAAATTTATTAATAGCTTCCCAGAGATTACACAAATTGAGAGCGAGCATGTTTTATGAAAAGCTTAGAGAAAAACGGAATGATACAATAACTTTATCTTTTGATTGTCAAAAAAATCTCAGCTTACCGAAAGCAGGATCAGGCTGCATATTATAGCAGACAGATTAATTTATATAATTTCGCGGTTGTCGAAGGCAATTCTAGAGATCCTTTAAAAAATAATGTGTTTTTGTATTGTTGAACTGAAAATATTAGGCCAAAAGGATCCAACGAGATAAGTTCAGCTGTTTATCATAAACTACAAAATATTAAAAACAAAAGCGAAATAAGTAATATTAGACTTATCGCTGACGGATGTCCTGGTCAGAATAAAAATTCAACAATGCTGGCTATGGCAATGAAGTGGCTTTCTGAAGCACCAAGAAATTTTAAATATTTAGAAATAATATTTCCACAAACAGGACATTCTTTTATTCCTCCAGATCGAGTGTTTGGTTGTATAGAAAAACAAATAAAAAAACATGACGAGATAATTAAACCTTCTGAATATGAAAAAATATTTAAGCAATTTGGGAATGTACAAAAACTTGGAGCAGAAAATATTCCGGTATACAACTGGAAAGAAGAAGTCTCAAAAAATTTAATTCCGTGCTCTAAATGGAAATTTAAAATTTCTGAATCTAAAAGGATAACCATTAAAAAAATAAAAAAAAATCAAATTGTTCTGAAAGGGGACAGGTCTTACAGGAGAAACGAAGCAGATTATTTCACACCGTTTAAAAAGGGTAAACCTAATGCAAGGTCTATCAAACCATCAATTCTTCCAGTTGGTATAAAATTAAATCAAGAAAAGGAAAACGATGTAAAAAAATTACTAACCAAACATTTTGGAAAAAATTGGACTTCACAAAACAATTTAAAATTTTATAAGAAAGTTTTTTTTGAGGAACCTAGATTGACACAAGATGAAACAAGCGATTCCATATGCGAAGCCGAAGAAGAATTGACATATAATTCAATATAAAAATTTTTTTTTTCTAAAAATTAAATCTAACAAATTTGTACTAATTTTTTGTTAATGATCTGTTTTGTTTTTTATTAAATATAATTTTCTTTCATGGATTAAATTTCTTATTTAAATTAATTTGAAATCTAAAATTGATTGTTTTATTGTAATTTACTAAATTATTTGGATCAAAAATGGAAAATGTCCATAACGTTTATTTTTAAAACTCATAAATGTCCATTGTTGAAAATCAAAATTAATAAAAGTCCATTTTATAGTTCAAGCCAATTATTTGTTTCACGTGTTAAAACTTTTTAATCTTGCATTATAACATTAATTTGATCTATAAACTAATTTTTAAATTCAATTTAGACACTAACATGTGGGCTTTTCAAGAAAAAAAAACTTGGTCTTTTCTCAAAATAATCCTAAAAGGACTTTTTTAATTTTTGGTTCTATACTACTCAAATATATATATATATTTAGAAAGTAAGACCGAAGACATCAAAGATATACTTTAAATTTAAAAATATTTAAATTTGGTATCTCTGGGTACGATTAAATTTTCATCATTTTAACAATTTATATGAAATTTTCTTGTAAACATTTATATAAAAACTATATATATATAAACACAATTTTATGTATATTTATTTTATATATATATATATATAAATAATTTGAGAATATATATATACTTATTTGTTTAAAAGAAATTTTTATCCTCTATCTAACTGCTAAACAAACATAATCTAACTACTGAAATTCATATACAAGCTTTATATTATATAATTCCAATTCATATATTAATATATAATATTATATAGTATATTATATATATATACATGAATTTTCTTTAAGTTATTTTGTTTAGTTTCCTTTTAGTTTTTCCATATTCTTGTTTTTTTGTTTTTTTTTTTTTAAATATTTATTTCATAGTTGTTGTTGTTAGCTGCTTCGTTGAATGCAAAAGGTCTCAGGTCTTGGGGTATCTTTTTTGCTCTATTTAGTTTCTCTGATGTTGTTTTTTGTTTTTGTTTTTCCTTTTTTTGCAATGGTTTTTAGTTTAGTTTTTTCTTTAATATAAATATTTTTTATGCGTGTTTAGAATATATTTCACTTCCATTTTTTTTTCATCTTATATACAATTTAACTAAAATGTCGAATAAAATAAGTTGAGTTCTTCTTTGCTGTTGTAGTTTTTAGGTAGAGGGTGGATATGAATATGAATATTTGTATATGAACTTATATTTACACAAAATTATATATTTATACCTAAACCTTTATATATATGTATATATATAGTTTTATGAATAAATATATTTTATATTAAAGTTGAACCTGTTTTGTTAATAATGGGAAAAAAGGAAGATTAAAAAAACATAAACGGTATGTATCATATGTTTGTATATGGCCCTAATTTTACAATTTTTTTCTTGTATATATATATTCAAGTTTCCTTGCCTTCTATAAATATATGTATGTAAACAAATGTTGAAAAGTTTGTGTGTGACTCGATATCATTTATAAATATTAAGCTTAGGTGAAAAAAAAGGAACAAAACTAACAATTTTGTAAACATAAATGAAAAAAAAAAAACAAAAACAAAAAAAACAACAACAAAAAATGGAAGAAGAAACTTTTTTGAAAATTGGAATTTAGATAAAATTTAATCATATTAAGATTTTTTTGTTTGTTTTTTTGCTTATTATTTTTTTGTTTTTTTTTATATATATATATATTCAACTTATGTAAACATGTGGTACATATATGCAGATGGTAAATTATATAGGTATATATATAAGGTACATATATAACATATGGATAGTTGCAAAAAAAAAAAAAACGGAAACAACATTTAAATATATATATATATATATATATATATATATATATAACACATATATAATTTAAAAAAGTAAAAATATTATAATATTCAATATTGGATATTTCATGAGGTATATATATATATATATCTATACAATCTATACTTGTAATAATATCCATATGTATGATATAACATCAAGAATTTAAAATAAATTATTTTTAAACTACATTACCTTTAATTGTAATAACCACAAACCATTCTGGTACATTCGTAACATTCGTTTTATTTTTTTGGGTGGTCTTACAAAAATTAAGGTAAGAGTAGAGAATTTCATTTTTCATTTATTCTGAAAAAAAAACCTGTCTGACAATATTAATAATACATAATGTGATGTGTATAATATATGTATATTATATATAGGTACTAAAAGATAATAAATATGTAAATGGAAATACTAGGATTGAAAATGATAATTTGAACTTACGTAAACTTATGTAAACTATATAATATGTAATACGTAGAAAAAAAAATATAATAAATAGGTTAAAAGAGATTAGAAAGTTTAATTGAATTTATAATTTAATAAATTCATGTATGGAAATAAGATGCTATGGGTGTATTACTGAAATCATAATCGGCAATTTGAGTCGCAATGTTTAAATTGCAAGTGATACTTTTGATATATTCTAGATTGTTAGTAGATACAATTCTTTTTTGTTATATATTGTAATAATTTTGTATTTGAGTTATATATGGTATTCTATATCTGTGAGTTATATTATTCAATTAAATTATTTGTTTACATTATTAAATTAATGAATTCTTTATTAAAGATATATGACTATTAATTATTGATTAAGCAATTAATTTGAATCCAATACCGAATGGATTTTGGATCAAACTTTAGGAAGGAACCTGTGATACAAATGTTCTGTTTGGTTATGGCGAGGATTATGGCGAGTTTATGATTAAACTCGCCATATTATTTGGGTTTTTTGGGAGTGTATGATTATTAGGGATGGGAAAAATTTGATATTGAGGAGAAAGATTTAATATTTTTTTCTTAAATTTAATTAAATCGTACATATACGAATTACCAACTTTAGGAAAGACATTGGACTGCGCATAACAAACGAATTTCTTTAGAATAGGTGTTCGTCTCCAATAGGTATTTATAAAACGAGATAAGTGACCAGTTTGTGCACCGATGGCTAACAGGGTTAAGCGTTTAGGTAACACGGGGCCCATTTATGAATTAATGAACTTGACGGATAGCTTTGTTTTGCACTTTATCGAGATATCTCAACGCCGATTGTGGAGCAACAACCCAAATATTTGCATTAAACTCCATTTTGGGTCTAATATATGTTTTATAGATATTGTCGAAGATCAAGTGGAGAAAAGTTAATTTTACAGCGATAAAAAAAAGCTTAAAAATCTAGCTGTATTTTTAGCTATACCAAAGATGTGATTTGACCAAGTTAATTTTTGGCTTAACTCGAATTGGGTTTTCTTCATGTCGAATTGAACCCGATTATTTTTACCCCATTTTTAAGTTTTGTAATTATTTTAATTTTGACTTAACTGTAAAAATTTAAGTTTAGGATATTTGAAACTTTTGACTAATTCAACTTAACTCCCTGGAAACTTAAAACGCATTTTTGACAATTTTAATGAATTTGGCTAACATTTGAAAGAATTATTGTTAGATTCTCAAAGTTAGGAAAACTACATTCTAACAACTAATGGCTTAAAGAAATTCTTAATTATATTTTTATAACAAATT
This sequence comes from Dolichopus griseipennis, assembly GCA_963082915.1. Lineage (NCBI taxonomy): Eukaryota > Metazoa > Arthropoda > Insecta > Diptera > Dolichopodidae > Dolichopus > Dolichopus griseipennis. The sequence goes on from OY720442.1 coordinate 62,038,318, forward strand.
AATATCCATAATTATACTATATTTCTATTAATCCTCGACATATTTGGACAATTAATTATACAAAAGCTTCTAAATATTAAATTACTTTTATATATATGGTGACCGCTTTTTTTATTGTCCTTCGTCCTTGATAAGGAAATTCTGATTACATGTTGCAGTTTTAAATCATTAAATTCGATTTCAAAACTATAAATTTTAAAAACATAAAATCCGAAATTATATAATTTAAAATTCCAGAAGTCCAGAACATTATTTTAAAATTACCTTTAAATGAATAAAAGTTATTTAAAACCTTCTAATTAATTACATTCTTCCTATTATCCAAAAAAAAAAAAGAAATCTTTAGTTGCATGTATTCGTATAATCTCGTTCAATAAATTTGGTTTTTTAGAGGGTTCCATATTTTATTTTATTCTATACCATAAAATAAAGTCCAATGAACGATTTAATTTACCTTCATTTTAACAAAATAAATGCGGTCAACCCCTTTATTAAATTGTTTAAAAAGTGTATTGCAAAATAAAATTGACATTTTGTTGAAAATACCATGGGAATATTAAAATGTAAGAATGATTGTAATTATATTAAAGAAAATTAATTAAATTTCAGATTAATTAAAAATATTAAAAACGCTACTAAACATTGCAAAATAATTATAATAACTAAATAACATAATATCATGGAATATATATATACAAAAGATAAATGATTGCTTTCTTATAAACATAATTTTGTTTAAAAATGCTAAAAGCAACAACAACAACATTTGTTTGCTTAAATAAATTCGAGGTTTTTATTAGATTGTGAGACAAATAAAAATTACATGACATTGCGAAATAAAACAATATAAATATTAAAATAAAATGCTTGTCCTTACTAGCAGCTCCTTCTTCCTATTTCTTTTTTCTTTATACCTGTATGACTATAAGTCCAAAGGGTATACTAAATTTGCTTTTATGTTTGTGACGCAGAGAAAGATTGGGGAGGTAGATGTAGGCTCAAGTGTTTGGATCGGTTCAGAATCGAAAAATAAATCGATTTAGCTATGTATGTATGTCCGTCAGTCCGTTCGTCCGCCCGAACGATAACTCAAAAATAAAGGAACTAGGATTTTGAAATTTTCACAAATTCGTTTTTATGCAATAACTGCCAGTGCTATTGAAATCCATCCATTTTGGTCCACGGGTTCGAGTAGCTGCCATACAACTTCTTCTTTTATATGAGCATTACTTTACACCTATTGAAGCTGGATGTCTGAAAATTTGCCCAAAATAGTTTAGTATAATGGAAAAAGTTACCAAATTTTGGTTAGTTGGTTTACTGCAGAGGGTTCGTATAGCTGCCATACAACTTCTTCTTTTATATGGGCATTACTCTACACCTAAAAAATCTGTATGTTTGAAATTTTTCCAAAAGTAATTAACCGGATTATATAATGTTTATATAACAGTCATACGAGTATCCCAGAGTTGACACAGTCTACTCTACTACATTCTTCCTCGTTTTATTTTGTTGTTTGTTTTTGTTGTTTTTGCTTCTATATTGGGGATCATGTTAACATATTTTATTAACAATATCTGAATTCGATTCTTAATATACATATATATTTTATTTCAAATAAATTAAATTATTTAAGATTTCTTTAAAACTATGGTACTAAGGTATACATAAACTGTTATTTTAATTACAATATCTTTATCCTGTCAATTAAAAAAGAGTTTTTATTTTATTTATTATTAGGTAAATAACTTTAAAAAAAATTAATATACCTCTCATTTAATATCTTTATTAATTTGAATGCATATTTTAAAATTTATTATTTAAAGTCATGAAAGTTATATACTTTAAATTAAAATTAATAAATAATAAAATTTATTGTGAATTTTTTTTTTTTAAAAAATAATAAAATTAAATATTGAATTTTATTTGTTATTGGATTTAAATTTACCTATAATTGTTTTCGTTTCTTTTGAGAAGTTTTTTTTTTAAAATACTGTTGATTAGAGAACTAAAATGGATGAAGTTGAGAGAAATTGATTGTTATTGACTTTTTGGGGTTTATATAACACCTAGCTACATATACGACACTAATTCTAAAATAAAACTGATAATTTGGACACTAATTTCGTAGAAGACGTTTTAAACCCTTTGTTGTTGCATCTGCTTTATCAATTCAATATTGAACAAAGGAGTTTCGACAATAATACGTACATGACAGCGTTTTTTTGACACTGTTTTGTTTACAAATTTCATGAATTAAAAAATATTCAATAGTTTAAAGTTTATTGTATATAGCTATTTTCAATAATGGTTTGATATTATTCAACCCTAGATAGAAGAAAAAATTAATACTCTTATTAATTTTATATTCTGACAATATATTTTTTTATTTCTGAATAACAAATATTTTTCAAAGTTCATTTATTTGACATTTGAATACGTAGAGAAAGCGAAAAAGTTCAAAGTTAAACAACTTTTTCAATGATTGCGTTAGGGCTGCGCATCTATTGTAGACACTTTTATATAAATCAATTAATTTAACTTAGTTTGACAGATTAGCTACGTGCAGAGAGAGATTTCATTGTAGATAGGCTATTAAATATAATAATCTTTTGGCATTAAAATAAAATTTTGAAATTCGAAAATTTTTTAGGTAGTATTAGATTAAACATAATTTTAAAATTTTATTTTATTCCATGTTACAAGAATTTTGGCGCATTGAAGCTCTAAAATACACTTAACACATAATTTCAAAATATTTGGAGCTACATACTCGTACATGTAAGTTCTTTTCTAATTTTTCATCTGACTCTGGTTTCAGAACAGTAAATTTTTTCTATCATTTTATTGTTTCATATACTTCTGAAATAAAAATCAGGTATAGCTCTTAACCTCATTAAAGTTGTATGCTCGTTTCCTCAAATCACTCCAAACACAAAGCGTTTGAATTTGAAACTGATTTATTATAACAAATGTTAAATTTTGATGAGCAAGGTTCCTTATAAAGGACTCAAGATTTATTAACACCAGAGGAAAATTTCAAGAAAGTTTAAAGTTCTAAAATATAAACCTATGGTTATACCATTTTTCGCAAACTGTGGATGCAAAGCCTATAAATGTAGCTACCTGTACACCAAAATTAAAATAAAATCAATTAAATTTTTACTGGTTATACATATTGTTGTTGTTGTTGTTGTTGTTGTTTAGACGGGGGGGGGGGGGGAGGAAATACATTAAATACTTTCTATTTATTTATAACTACTATATTATTTATTTTGTTTATATTATATATTTGTATATTTATATTATATTTGGTCACCATGGGGATTCGTAAAGAAAAATTATTAAATATTGTATGACCTGACCGGGAATCGAACCCGGACCCCCTCGGTTAATAAGCCAAATGCTTACCAACTGCACCACCGAGGCCCCCTGGTTATACATACTAGTTTATTAAATTCTATAAAATATTACTTTGTAATTTAAATTTCATATAAAATTATTAAAATGTTTTTAATATTCTTTGACACCTATAAATGTTTAACAAGACGCTTATACTTGCTAATAGACAATAAGATTGTTAAATAATGTGTACTCAGCCGTTGAACCATCTTATCTCAAAGAAGTCAAGTTCCCAGTTAATTCCTTTCACCAAACCATAAATACTATTTTTATCATTTATTATGTAATCTATATCGCAGTTTATTTTAACTAAAATCTAAAATTTATTCTAATAATATCTTTAGATTGTTTATTATTATTACAAAATAAAAAAAAAAAAGTTTAATTTTTATTTTACTAAGTCGAAATTCCATTAACAAAGTAATAAAAAAAAAATATATAAACTTTCTGATATTTATTTAAATATAAAAAGTAAATATTTTAAACAATAAATCGTATGTAATCAATAACAATTTATTTTAAATTAGATAAACAACAAATATGAAAACTTAACGTATAAATGTAAACATTTATAAGCGATTTTGTGAGAAATTTAAAATATAGAATTAGAAAATATTGAAATAATAAAAATAGTTTTTAAAATTTAACACAATTAATTTAAATATAATTTGGGTTTTTGTTTATAAATACGATTCGCATCGCTGATGATGATTCAAAGTTTTATTATATAGAACTTAAAGTTTGTTAAACAATTTAATCAGAAAAATAAAATCTCTAAATAAATTTCAACAGTGAACATATGTGATGTATTAGGTGCAGGGTCATAACTCCCAGTGTCATAACTACCTTAGCAAATTATGACTCTTTTAAATTGACCTAAGACCCTAAGGGACTTAAGACCCATAACAATGAGCCCTGAACCCTTAGTGTTTTGACTTAGAAAGATGAATCATAACTCTCTTATAGAGTTCTCAGCTGAAGGGTTTTTTGTAATATTAAAACCAGTATATATAACATCAGTTAGGGGTACGAGTGTAAGTATACAGATTTCTATAATTGTTCTATTTCTATTAACTATAATATCAAAAATAATTATCACACATTTTGGAGTTAGAAAAAAAAACAATAATTTTACATATAAACTTAATTTTGAAAGGCTATTTTGCAAACAAGGGCAATCCTGGATTTGTAACCAAAGTTTCACGTACATGAATTCATATATACTCTGAATAAAAGGGCCAACTTTGATTTTTTAACCAACTTAAAATACTTCCTTATACAGAACCTCTCATAACAAATTTATAAATACATTTTCTTTTATATCTAATATTTTACTTATATAATTTTATATTATAATACTTAAATCATAAAGATTGGAAAAACTTTCAGAAATTATTTCACAATAAATTTTAACTTAAATATATTAGTATATGTATACGTTAAATCACATAATTTTAGTTATATGATGTTTTAACTGCCATTTAAAATTACTAAAGGGATTATAACTCACTTAATAAGCTTCAAAAGAAACTTATGACTCGCCTTTCAAGAGATTTATGTCCCACGTTAATATTTTGAAATAAGTCAAAGGTCCCTTAAGGACTTATGGCACACTAAATGAGTCATACATCCCTAAAGGACTTATGACCGGGGAGTTATGACCCTGCACCGATGTATTAAACATGTAATTAAGAGAACAGTTAATGGGTTAAAAAGATTTAAAAAAACCAAAAAAGAACCAAAAATTTAAAATTAATTTGAACTCATCATAATAATTTAAAACATTTTATCTGATTGATCTAATTTCTTATTTTTATTACAATAAACTTTAAAATATCCCATTGTGAATCATTTTGATTATATTAATATTTAATTTAACCTTGAAATTAGATGCAGGTGGTCCACGTTTATATTTTATATCGCAAAAAAAAATTATACATCGAAGGAAATTAGAAATGCTCGAACTTGATTAAATCGTTTCTTGGAATATTCTTGAAACATCAAACCAATTTACGGCACCATTTAGACGACAATAGCAGAGGGCCAAAATTGTTGAAAGCTAAGTAAATGCTTTAATGTCATATCAAGAATAAATATAAATAGCAGCTTATCACCACATTGTTAGAATATAATATATAACATTGTAGTTTAAGATCAAGTAATTTTCTTGGACAATTAACACAATTCGAATTTCAACGTAATACTGATTGGGTCTGAAATCTCGGTTTAGTAAATCTCGTTTTCACAAAATCTTGTTTTAGAAAATCTCGTTTAGAAAATCTGGTTTTTAAAAAATCCTTTTTTTATATTCTGGAAAAAGTTGATAATTCTGGTTTTGTATCCAACTCAAAAATCCTTTAAAACCAGATTTTTCAATTAAAAATGAGATTTTCTTAAAAAGAGAGATTTTTCAATAAAAAACGAGATACAAAAAAAAAAAAAATTTACTAAACTCAGATTATAGAACGCTCCCACTGACAAAAATGACAAAACGAAAGTTGCATTTAAGTTCGCTCAAGTAGTTAGATTTGACAAAAAGGATTTACAGGAAATCTACAAGTTTGCAGTCAACTCCTATAGAGTGGTTAATGATATAGGACTAATTAAGAGACTACCATCTAGTGTGTCTCTGTGCACATAGAACATCTTCTAATTACTTAGTATTTATCACTTTTTTAGCGCAATAATTAATACTTTCAAACTTTTAACCCATTTGACTTGGCAAAATATTTCTAATTAATAGTTTGTTTGAAGAAGAAATAAAATTATTAAATTATTTTAATCTCCAGGTGAATTGCCTTTCGTGAATACCTTTTAAATAAAAAATAAAATTATTATCAAGGATATTACATTTGTGAAACTTTCCACTAATAGCTACCTATTGCCCTTTTTGCTATTCTTTAATCCCAGCAGGTATGAGACGTCCAGAAAATATAATTTTCTAAAAAAAAGTGAAACTCAACAATAATAGATAATACACACTTTTTAAATTGTACTTAAATCAAATTTTAACTCTTTCACCAAAAAAAAAAAAAATAAGTGAAAGTTGGGAATAAAAACACAACTGCTTCGAAGGAAAATAAAACAATTGCGTAACTAGATTTAATGTTAAAAAAACACAGAACATTGCATCATAAATGGTCGTTAAAGTGAAAGTTTTGTTAAATAGTCCTCAATGGCAAGTTTTTTAGGTAAATTCTTAACCCTTTATATATATATATATCTGTTTAGTGTATATATATATATATATATATTATCAAATGTCCTTCATTAGAATTTCGGCTGTCACTCATTCTGCTGTTTAACAAATAAAAACAATAAAAAAAGAGAAAGGGTTTTTTTAACTCTTTCATTGCACCTGAGATTTTTTTTTTCTGAAATATTTTTTGTTTTTTTTTTTATTATCTAAAATAATGAACTCTTTTTTTTTTTTGTGTTTTTTTTATTCTTTTTTTTTATTTCAAGGAAAAACGCAAAAAAAAAAAAATCATGAACACTTTTTTATAAATTTTTTGTAGTGAAAATAAACGCGTCCTTTATAAAAAAAAAAAAAAAAACAGAAAAAATTGCCTAGAAAAATAAGAAGTGTAATAAAAAGAGGATTGTAATAAAAAAATGAAATGACTTAAAAAAAAAGTAAAATAAAAATAAATTTGATTTTGTTGCTTTTCAAATTATTAGGAATATTTATAAGAATATATCCGGAAATTTGTTTTTATTTTCCATACAAACACACGTACACAGATTTCTGCGTACAATTCTTCGAGAACAAATTTGTTTCCTTCGATTGCTTTAAATCGATATTTTATATATATATATATATGAATCATTTTAGGCTTATATATTTTGTTATTATGGGCAATTTTTTGTCAATATTCGAATCTGAAATATTCAAATGAAAATATATTTGTAAAGATCATCACTCTTAATTTTAAGTCGCTTTCATTATTTGACAAAGTTTTATGACCATATGATTTATAATAGTAAGTTTCTAGAATTAAAAATTATATTATTGCAAAATTATTTTAATCTAAAGATAGAATATGGGTTGCAGTAATATGGCAATGATATGAATTATATTATTGATCAGGTAGAACTGTCATTCTTATAAGGCCATGAATGTATTTATGACATTACCCCTATTACTATGATATCATATGATTTTGTACGATTGTATGACATTTCATATAACTAACTATAAAAGTCATAACCATCATTCGTTATCATTACAGTACGAAATGAAGCGTATATATCATATGATATCATATGATATCATACATACAAGCAAATTAAATTGTTTATGTTTGACACTTTATGCGTATGATTGGTTATGACTTTTATAGTTTGGGTTATGACTTAGGATGTAATCATACCTAATATTTATCGAAAGTTCATATGAAATTATATGACTATTATAGTTAGAGGTAATGACTTGAAATATTTTAGTTGCCAAAGTGAATTACCTTTATTTTTGAAAGTTAAAAGTTTATCAATACAGACATTTCAAGATTGTAATAGAAGTATTTATTTCAAATAAAAACTTTTGTAAATGTCAATTATAGAAAATGTCAAAATTATTGGTGTTAAATTAAAATAAAACAAAGTGGGATTAAAACAGCTTTTCTCTTAAATAATTCAAAGAAAATGGTGAACTCGATGCTAATTTTGGATTTTTGATGAAATTGGATTTGTTTCTTTTTTAAAATGATGCTTGAATAATAGTAAAGCTTTGTTTTATTATGTTTTATAAAATATTATTATTTTTATAATATATTATTTTTGTGATTTAGACTGTAATTTTCATGAGAAAAATATGTCACATATTTTGGACATCAAATAAGATAATAATTCCATAAGAAGAGTTATGGAGGCAAAACAATTGCTGATGTAGAATCAAATAAGAAAAAAGAAATATAAGTGAATTAATGATATTCTAAGACGCCCAGTAGCATCACAGATTGTCAGAAGTCCAAAATGTTTGGAGACTAAAAATAACCTGCGAACGATATCAAGAAAAAGTGTTATATCCTAAAAAACATGTTCGGAAATAAGAAGACCAAAGCAAGCCAAGTATGAATAAAAATAATATGCAAATCTCATATGTCCCCTAAGCCCTGATCGAGCAATAAGCACAATTAAAGCTTAAATTTACTATGTAGATTACAGATTACAGCATTGCGTAAGCATCTTAAGATAAATTCCGCTTATTTCTTTATCTTAAGATAAATCTTAAATTGTATCTTAAGATAAATTCTGCTATTTTTTCCTAGAACACGTAATAAAATTTTAAATCCTTAACTTTAGTAAATATTATATAACTAATGGAATTCGTATTTTAAAGTAATGTTACAATTAACTTGGATAAATCAAGCAAGAGTTTTTAAAAATTCTAATAAAAGTTCAACTGTGTAGTAATTTGAATAATTTCATAGCAAAGTAGAATAATGTGTATGAATATATTGAATACCATTTATATTCAATTTGTCTTTTAAGATTTACCATTGTTGTATTTAACTTACTTATTTTTTTATTCTTTGTTTCTTTTTTTTTAACAATTTAAGGCCAAAATTATACAAAATATGAATTTTTAAAGAATAAAATAAGGTACAAAATAACAATAAACTTTAAACAATTCAAAATTGTAACAAAGAACACAATATAAAATAAAATGTGGGCCGTGTTTATTAGTGGCTTTAGAAAAAAAAATGAATGAATTATAATAAATAAAAAAAGTTGATATGTATAATAACATATTATATATATATATATATTTTACATAAAGAAATATTCCCCCAAATTATGTACCTATAGTTATTTAAGTTTAAAAAAAGTAACTCGCAATTTTCATATTTTATACCATAATACCAATCAAAATTATTAAATTTTTTTTTAACTGGGATTTTTTTTTATTTTGAATTTTTGTTTAAAATTAGTTTAAAGGTTTAAAATAAACGTTAACCTTTACAACGCAAACAACAAATCCAATAAAAAGTTATTAAATAAAAAAATACCTATATTTATTAAAGAAAATTTGTATATTAAATGTTCTTTATATTCATAATATTTTCCCTTTTTTTTCAGAATCTTTTGTTATTTATACAAAAAGGCGTAACATTTTTAAATTTTATTTTTTATTATAAAATATTAAATTTAATAAAAAAATATAAACGATGTTATGTTATAAAAAGATTTATATTAAACGATATGTAATAAATATTATTAAAATTAAATAAATTCTTACAAATATTAAACATGGATGGGTTAAATAAATGCGAAAATCCAAAATACAAAAAAAACGTTCTAATGTTTATCTATACATGTATCTTTAAGATATTTTTCCAACCTTCTTTTATTTATAGAAGAAGAAAAATAATAAATAATCATTAAATTCAATTTGTTACTGAATTCTATTTTTTTTTTTTTATAGTTTAGTAATGGTAGAAAAACTATGGAAATTCTATTATATTTATAGGTAGATACAGTATAGATATGAGATACTCCCTTTACAGTTAGTAGATACTCCCAAATTGAAATAAATATCTAATAAATTTTTTTATAATTTACAATTTAAAATAATCTTTATGTCAAAATAATAATTTTATTCATTTGGTTTTTTAATCTTTATCTTTGGTTTTCTCATCGTTGTTTTGATAGTTTTTAAATGGTTGTTTTACCCTTTAGTTTTGTTTACATGGTTTTGGTTTGTTTCATGGGATATTAAACGCCCTTAAAACTAGATCAGATATTTTTATAATAATTCGCCATACCTAAGCGGAAGGGAAATTTTAACTTTGTAGGGTAGAACTTAAAATAAAAAATGGCAACAATATATTTAAAAAAATTTGAAGACTATAGGAACTATATTTCAAGTCATAATATCTAATTAACGCAGTTGATAGTGCCTCCTTGGAATCTTCTTGGAGGCTCCACCAACTAACTGCGTTAAATGAAATATATATCCCCATTTTTATGCCTCACGGATGGAAGTTGGAAGAATTGACTTCATACTGTAAACAAAACCTGAATATTGTATAATTATAAAAGATCACACAACCTACTAAATCTATTTTGCGCGTAGATAAAACACTTTGCATGGGAACAGAATACATGGGACACTGACCAGCCAGACCAGATATCTTATCAAATCGATTTTACCGCAACTGTTGTAAGCAGAAGGTACAATAAATTTATACTTTTAAAAGCTTTCGCTGGACCAGAGGTTGGCTAGGATCAAAAGTGTAACTCTAACTCTACAATACTACTTAGTCAAGAATTCAACGATGCAAATTATTAAGCAGTTAAGCAGCCTGCAAAAAGGGTGAGGTTTCTGAACTCTATGAAATGAGTCGAAAATGAAATTCAAATACTTTTAATATATAAGTCTTAAGACACAGATTTAGTAGCAAACCGGTATTATCGGGAAATTTGACTCAGTAAAGAGACCAAACCAAGTATCAACTCACCACCAATAATATAAATTTAGCATATCACTAAAATATAAAGAAATCTTTATTTTCATACAAAAATTAAGACTCAATTTTTCATTAAACCAAATATTTTATCAAAATCACCAAAAAACAAATTTATACTAATGCGTGGTTTTCGTAACCTAAGAAATATCCAACTGCTTTACCATCTGAACTAAAAGAAATGAAAGAAAGAAGAAGGTAAATATAAAATTATTATCCAATTTTCTTCTACTTTATTAATTTTATTGTGAATTAAATTTTATATTAAAGACTACAAGATGCTTTAGTTTTTTATTTAGCCACAAATAACAAAATTTATGAATCTAAGAATTTAGAAGATCATAATTTCATAAGAAATAGTGTCCTTTTGATAAAAAATTGTTTTATAACAACTTAATCTATCGTAAACGAATGAACGAATTTCAAAAATAAATTTAACCCTGATAAATTGTAGTAAATGAAGGGGTGGTAGAGGGTTAGAAACTAAATTTAGAAATGTAAACATTTTCATAGTATATGCGTTGTAGTAATTGCATAAGAAAAGAATACAATTTAAATGAGTTATGATAGTTATCAAAAGGCTGAGTTATCTAAAGGCTAGTTTTCGAATAGACCCAGCTACCAATCCCCATTAGGTCTAAAATAATGGATTAATCAATAAGTAATAATTATATATCTTTAATACAAAATACATTAATGCAATAAAAATAAACAAATAATTTAATTCAATAATATAACTCACAGATATAGAATATCATGCAACTCAAATACAAAATATTACAATATAAACAAAAATAGAATTGTATCTACTGAAAATCTAAGACAGTTCTGCATGTTATTAAAGCCTAGCAATATCTCATGTTTAAATTGTATGTTGAATTCATTGCAACACGAATATAATATTACCCCGTGTACATGTTAAAACTCTACTTATGGTAGAGATAGGTTTATTAGTCTAACAGTTCATATAATTTCTTGTAGAACTTTAACGGTCGTATTTTAAGAAAAACAAGTATTGTAGAGGAATATACAAGTAATTCCAGAGTCCAAAACCCCAAGGAATAATCAAGGAACATCAAGAAATATTGATAATCAATAATAAATTAACGACCTTTTTTATTTTTAGAGGTAATTAAACTTATCGAAGGGAAAGGCATAGAGATATTCGTCTAGTTTTACGCATATTCTTTTTTGAAAAAACTTGTGAAAAACAGGTTAAGTTACTAAGATCATTCATTTGAAAATTTTAGTAAAGAAGTAGATACAATTGAGACCATGTACTCAGCAATAATTGAAGGAAAGAAATTCAGACTTTTTTTTCTATACTAACATGGACCTAAATGTTTGAATATTTTTCCCCTCCCAAAGTTTTACAGTCCCAAAGTAATTTGTTTGAAAGTAAAATGATTAGACTAGATTCAAATGATAAAACAAACTTGTCGGAAATGGTTAAGTAATAAATAAAAAGTAAATAATAAACGTTATTAATAATATAATATTGTCACTAAAAGTCTAATTTAATCAATAGAAATATTTCAATGTTGGAACAAGTTAGATATTATCATTATCGTAGAGTTTAGTTAATTTATTACTAAATAATCTTTAGTTTCCGGTTATTGCCATATTTATGGAACATTCTGTAATTATAATTTTGTGTATACATTATTATTATTTTTTTTTTTAATTTTATTTTTATTATTATTATTATTCAAAATGGCCAAACATAATATTTATATTCAAATTAAGATTAAATCAATTGAAAATATGAAATAATCACTTATTGATATTAAATGCGGCCCGACAAATTTATAAATAGATTTTTATTTTGTAATTGATTTTTTCATTTTTTGGTAAAAAACCAAAATGATTCCCATGATTTAACATTTTAACACACATAATAGTGATAAGTGAAATGTGAGAACTATAAGTATTTTTTGTTTTCTAATGAAGTTCTTGAATACAAATTTAAAGAAAAACCATGTTTTTTTTAAAAAAACCTCTTATTACTTGAATATTAATTGATTTTATGTACGATATCTTCATCTTTATTTCAATTGCGGTTATAATGTATTCGACAAAAGTCTTAAGGTTGACACTTTTGAATTTGATTTGTGAGAATTTTAAACAAACACAATATATACATATATAGAGAGTTCAAATTCCGTGTTTTATAATTTATGTATCTTTAGATATTTGTTGCGGTCAATATATTTGAAAATTTCGTTGTTTATGTTTTTTTTTTTAAATATGTTATAAGTTTGTCATTGGAATTTGAATTAAATTGTTAATTATTCAAACATTGATGATTTTATCTTTTATATAATTTAGATATATTAATATTTTAGTTCTAGAATAATAGACTTTGAAAAAAATCTACTCGTTAATTTAAAAAATTAGTATTTACATAGCAAATAAAAGTATTTTAAATTTAAGTAATTAAAATGTCAGCACTGTGAAGCAAAATATTTGATAATAGAACGAAATTTAGAATCCCATAAAAGAACTGCAAAGCAGACGGATGTGGTCCTGTTAGTCTATCAAAACTATATATTAAATTTTTGAAAAATATAACACTGATATTCCTATACCCACAGTCGCTAGTAATTTTGATTTGTAATTTGGATTTTGTAAATACGGTAAACTTTTTTATGTTTTTTATTAAACAATGACTTAGGTCTACCATTCAATTGGTGGGAACTTAAGTACAAGGTTAATAATAATTAAAGAAGTTCTATTGAATGTCAGAGCTCCTATTAAAACCTTTCACTCACTTCAATCAATTAGAGTCTCAAAGTCTCCACTAAAGTGAGTCAAAAGTCCTATTGCAGGATCCACTCGCAAATAATTACAAGATAAACTCGCGTGCTTGTGGTACCGTCAGGAAGAAAGCACGTATGCGCAAATGAGCACTCGCATAATTAGATCCAGCTGCGAGATTTATATTTTAAATGCCTTGGGTCTTAGAGTTGGTGACGAAACCATGATCTTATATCTTTATCAATGAATGCTTATTTAATATATATGTATACATATTCCGGAAAAAAGGCGACTTTGATTTTATAACTAAAAAGATTTACAGAGACAGAAGTAGGATTTAGATCTTTTTATTTTGGAACTTTTGTAGAACTTCTGTATCGTCACCGATTGACTATATTGATTTATTTATAAACAGTCTCTTACTTCATACAATGTGATAAGGTAGTGAAGCATGCCTTTTATTTTCAGGCGTGCAGATTATCATACTTATAAATTTTATTAGTAATATTATTTATTTTGTTTATATCATATATTTTATATTTTGCTGTGTATATTTGGTTACCATGGAGATTTGTAGAGAAAAATTATTTCCAAGTTTTGCTAAGTTACAGCTGAAAAACCAATTCAACAATCGGTATAAGTACGCGTACAATTAAATAGACATTCCCTTTAAATATCAAGAAGCACTTGAGGTTTTGACAAGCCTTCTGTAAAATCTGAAATAGAATCCTAAACAATAGTCAAATATGTTTAAAAACAAAAATGTAGGTGGAACCTTTTTGGTATTAAGAAAGAATTGGGCCCCATCATTAAAAAGGAAAATTTATGATGATGAAGAAATATTTTGGATAGAATTTTAAAATTATAAATTTTTAAAATCATATGAATAGTTAAATTCAAGGAAACTTTTTTTTTTTTACTTTTCAAAAATGTTAAAAACAACAAATACAAAAGTTTTGAAATAAAATCTCATTAAATATTATAATATGTTTTTGTAGAATCAAATAAGTTATACATATGTTCTGTTATACCTGTATATATACATATATATATACAAAGTATAAGTAAAATAAGAAAATTACCATTTTTTTTTATTTTTAATGGAGGGGGAGGAAAAAAAATGGAAAACTAACATGTTTTTAAAATTTTTAACATCATAAAATAAAAAAAAAAAAAAATAAAACAAAAACCCTTCAGAATTTTGTAGATATTTTGTATATAAAATTACATAATCATCATTTAAATATATAAGTATGAATATACAAAGTTATATATAAGGTACATGTACGTAACCTCCTTTCCTCCAAAAAACTTTTCATCATGATAATATTTTGTTCTTCTGTTCTTATTATTATTATTATTTTGTTTTTGTTTTTTTTTTTAACTTTAATTTAATTATACCTTTATTACTCTCTAGAGGAAAAAATTATAAATAAATATGAAATGAACAAAATATTTTTTTGCGAAAACAAATTTACTTAAAATGGACTTTATGAAAATTTTATATATATATATAAAATATAATAAGAACAAGACTATATCTTGTATATTACAAATAAGTACATTTATATTCGTACTTTATATTCATGAAATGAATTATTCTACAATAATATACAAGTATTATAAAATATATAATGTTTATAATGTAAGCAATCATCCATGTATATAACAGTTCAAATTATTTGACATCTTATCTCAGTGACTAAGCTTCAGAGGCTTATTTAATTGTGTGGGCTGGGTGGTGCAGTGGTTAGAGGGCCAACTTTTCGTGTGAATGGCTAGAGTTCGAATTCAAGTGAAAGTGAAAAATATTTTCTGGTTTTCGACTCGACTCAGCTACTTTTCGCTATTGGGTTCAAATTAATGGTTTTATCAATATTTAATAATTATATATATTTAATTGAAAATACATTAATATAACAATATAAACAAATACAAAATATAAAAAATAATTTCATTGAATAATATAACTCACAGATATAGAATACCATATACTGAGTTCTATTGAAAATCTAAAACGTTTTTAAATGTTATAGGATCTAGTACTATTCCATATTTAAATTGTATGTGAAATTTATTAAGATCAATTCTAATAACACGAATATAATATGACTCCTTGGTCCAACATGAATCTATGGTAAAGACAGGCTTATTAGCCTAAGAGTTGAACAGTTAGCGCTTAAAAAAATATGTTTTTTTGAAATGTCCACATTAACCAATACCTTTGCAGTGTTGTGACCATCTTCATTGCCGTAACTAAACGGAGAATAGTATAAAAGATGTGGAATACAATAAGATATTTCTAAAAACACGAAGGTCTCACCTATCTTTTGACATTGTCAAAATATTTTTTAGACCCATATGATAATAACTGAAAAATAATTTCAAAAATTGAAGTACTTGTACATGTCGACATCTCTTTTCAAATATCATAGGATATGGCAACGATTCTTCTGTGTTGTGTTGCATTTAGCGCTATAGAGGCTTCCCTGTTCGGTCAGTTTTAAACCAACCTCTCTCACACACTAACTTTAGCATCTACTCATCTTCTAAGAAATATGTAGAATGTTTTAAGGCACTGTTTGTGAGAATTGAGTTATTTGGATTATGGAGTTTAAATACTTATGTATGAACATTTAAAACGGCAACACCAATAACAAAGATAATTTTAGGAGAAATATTTTAGTATAAAATTAATTTGATTAATTTGAATTAGCAGTTGACTAATGAATTTGAACTAACAGTTCAGTAATGTTAAAGGACTGGAAACAATCCTCTAATTTTATAACTTATACGATATTTAATTAGTTTAAAAAACACTTTTAAATATTAAAGTATCTTTCATGATACCCGAATCTAATTTAATATAGCGTTTTTATTATTCATAACATTCAGACATGTTGTAACATTTCTTTTAACTTAGCATTTGATAACCAAAATTTAAATCTGACATAAATAAGTTTGTGATCTTACACAGCCTGCAGATTATGTATGAATGTTAATAATCAAAATTTAAAGCCTTTTAGATGTTCTTTATAACAAAATAAAAATAATTTTTTTGAAGAAAAAATAGTTAAGGGATCTCTTTTTCATTTTATAAATGAAATTTTTAAAGAAATTTTTTTCTTGTTTTTTTTTTGTATTTTTTTTTTTTGTATTTTTCTTTTTTGTTTTATTTCTCTAATTCAAAGTTTATTTATATGCAATGTCAATAGACACGTTTTACAAGTTTTGTAAAACGACTTTTTGCAAAAAAAAAAAAAATGAGAATATTTTTTTTTTCGGATTTTGGTATCTTAAGATATAAATACATATATATATGTATATATATATATATGTATATTCTTATTTGTATATATAGATATATTATTGACCAGGTAAAAAAAAAAATTGAATCAAAAAATGAAACGAATCTTTATTCTGATCTCTGGAGAACTTTTTTCTTGTGTACTTCTGATATAAGATTTTTTTGGTAGCCTGAAAAGTAATCTTTTGCATATTTATATATATATATATATAGATTCGATATATAAATATGTATATATATAAAGTAATTTTCTTCTTGTACAACAATTTTTTTTTCTAAAAATAACTATCTATATATTCTTATATAAATATATATATATATATATATTCATAATATATATATTATATAATATTGAATATATGTATCATTTGGGTTTAAATGGTAGCAAAATGTATAAATTAAATAAAATTATCCAAAAAAAAAAATACAAAAATGTAATTTTAGTTTGTTTCAGTTTTATTTTTTTTGTTTTTTTTTTGGATTTTCTTCAAGCTAAGAAAAAAAAAAATTTGGAAACTGCTACTGCTTACATATTAATATTTTTCTGTAAAATAAGTTAAAAAAAAATAAAGTTTTTCCATCGACAGGAGAATTCTTTTCAAAAGAAAATAAATTTTCTTATTTTTTGTATTTTTTAATACTATTAATACCTTAGAAAAATTCAAATTAGAAAAGTTTTTCTCAACAAAATGATTTACAAATATATATATATATATATATATATATATTCATAAAATATTTTGTAAAAATGATTATTTTATTGAAACATACCAAAAAACTTAAGACACTTTACTCTATATTATATAGTTAAAATTTCATTTGAATTATAAATTTTTTTTTGTATAAATAATAATTATTTAAGTTTTTTTATTAAAAACTTTTTTTTAAGATATTATTATAATTATAATATTTCATAATTAAAATCTAATAAATATGTAATGGCAAATGTTTTTAATCAAAAAAATTAATTTACTGAAATTCTAACTTTTAAATTTTTTTTTTCTCTTAATTCGTTCTCTTTTTATATTTGGTGATTTAATTATTAGTAGGTATGTAGACTTTGAATAACTACTTTAATAATTTTGGAACAGGGGATCATATTATATTCGTGTTATTAGAATTGATCTTAATGAATTCCACATACAATTTAAACATGTGATAGTACTATGCCTTATTGTAGAAACGTCGCAGATTTTCAAAAGATACAATTCTATTTTTGTTTATATTGTAATATTTTGTGTTTGAGTTAAATGGTAATCTATATCTGTGAGTTATATTACTTAATTAAATTATTTGTTTATATTGTCATATTAATGTATTTTTTATTAAAGATATATAATTATTAATTATTGTTTAAGCCATTAATTTTAATCCAATGACGAATGGCAGGTGTGTCGAGTCGAAAACCAGAAAAGTTTTTTTCCACTTTCACTGGGATCCGAACCCGGGCTTTTCGCATGAAAGGTCGGCACTCTAACCATTGTGCCGTAATATTTATTTATTTATTTAATATATTGTGTATGCATATATATACAACAAATGCTTATACAATTTATTATGACCCTTTGTTTATGTAATATATGTTTTAAGTTATATATGGTTGCCAGGGGGATTTTGTAAAACCAAAAATAATTTTTTAATTAAATATTTTATAAACGCGATACAGGAATCGGACCCGCAACGTCTCGATTAATAAGCCAAATACTTAATTACTACACAACGAAGACCCCTAAACCGTATGTTTTTAGACCGTTTTTTTGTGTATAGAAATGTGAAAACAAATTTGTTTAAACTAACTCAGTATTGTGTAACGACTGTTGCATGGAATAAAACTATTTCTGATTGTGTTAAAACAAAATAACTGTGGAAAAATTTAGAAAATTAAATGGTACAAAATTAAATTTTTGTTTAATGTGAATTCTTCGAATTGTTGAATAGTTCTATTATTTGTTAATATTTACAATTTTAGACTGATAAGTCCATGCTAAAAGATAATATTATTGGACTTACAATTAATTTCATAACAATTATACTATATGTAAGATATAGTAATTGCGGGTCTTCTTACTGGTAGAACGTGTTAGATTCCTATTAATATATTTTGTCTATTCATTTTATTGTTCGTTGGTTGGTATATGGGGATGGTAATGCCAATCGTTAGCACCATTTTGCTACCACCACCATGACCATATTATTTATTGTAATAAGTAAAAATTTAATTAATAAGTTATTTCTGTATCTGTGAGTTATATATTCAAATAAAATTATACATTTTGTACATCTTGTTTATATATCTTACACCGTTTTTTTTCAATCTAAATCCGAATATTATAAAATCAAGTCGAAGAGCAGTAAATTTCTGAATTCTGTGAGATTAATTTAAGTTGAGCTTTGAGTTCAGTTCAAGTTTTAGCGTTTTTGAACCCTAGTTTTTTTAATTGACTTTATAACTTATATGTTAATGCTACTTTACATGTTACAATTTTACGCTACAGGTTATTATAACAATATTTACGTTTTTCCAAAGAGCTTCCACAAGGCTCCTTGAACTTGAATGGGATTTAAAGCATTTTTATTATCAATTTATATAACCTAGAAGTCTTTAAAATTGTAAATTTTCAATAACTACAAATTTGAAGAAAATTTCATATTCAAAAGAATATTTCATTGTTTATTTTTTTGAAATACAGCTGTTTTTAGAATTCTAGAAGTATTAAAATATTGTTCGTATTATTATTTATATAAATATTTTATGTATTATTTTATATAAATTTTTTATTTTATTATTCTTTTGAATCTCTTGTTTACTCTTAGCATAATATTAGTCTTCCTACAATTTTACAAATTAAATTCAAAGGTATTTTTACAAATTTTAACAAATGCTTTTCTTTTTATTTTTTTACAGGATTACTTTCTAAAAAATATTCAGCTGGGGATTACTGGAAATACAACTGGTAAGTTAAGAATGGCATATTTTGTTAATGTTAATTAATGAATTTCATTTATAAATATATATCTACTACAGATACATATATATATAGCGAAATAATTGCAATCGAGATTTTCAATTAACATTAATGTTAAACGCAATCGCTTTTTAACTGTTATTTTATACGAAAAATGTACTAATCTTAACATTAATAAATTATACTTAAAAGTATAACAAATCTAGAAATACTAGAATTAAAATAAAATTCAAGTAAAACTATCAATATAGTCTATGAAATATAAATTAACATATAAATGTATGTATATTCAATTTGAATAAATTAACAAATTAACCTTTAAATGTTTATATATATTAAATGTTATACAGTCAATTGTAAGCAATTAATATGAATTAGTTGAATGGAGCTAAAAACGAATTGTATAAGTAATTTAATACTATTAATATATACTTATCAAAGTAAAGTTTAAATTTTCAGATTGTTTAAAATGTACAATAATAAACATTGTATCATAAATTCAATTAAAAGCTTAATTTCAGAATATAAATGTTTCTATTTGTATAACTATATATTATGTAATAATTGAAATAGAAATTAAATCTTTAAAGAACATATTTTTCAATTAAGATTAATAAAACAAAAAATAACCATTAAAGTCAGCTTTTAAAAATTAATTAATTTATTATTTTACACTTTCTAGCAGTCAAATAACATCATCAATAAAAATTTAAAATTAAAAAAAATGATTTTTAAAATTTAAGAATATAAAATACTAGCTAATACCCGGTGAGCGTTGCTGCGCCTCGCAATGGAGGTTTAATTTAAGTTGATATTATTAAAAAAAGTTAACACAAAAATTACATATGGGGTTAAATGTTAATTTCAAAATGTATAATAATTTCGAAGCAATTATAAAGCATTCTTAGAACTATTCTAGCATTTTTTTATCAAATTTATGAAATTTTTCATAATTATTAATAATGCGCAGAAATTAAAAATCCGCCAGAAATTCACCGTCCTCAATTCAACCGGTAAAGAGCAACACGTATAGGCCAATTAAATATAAGGAGCTTCACGCATACAAAATTTAAAGTCAATCAGTCAAATCGTTTCTAATTTTCCGCTTTCTTTTTGGAAAATCAGTACTTGCCCAAGCATTGGATACTTAATTTGTAAATTTCGTAAATTTAACGGGTTAACAAATAAGTCTGTTAATTGTGTCAACTCAATTTCTCAAGGAGCATCACGTATAGAAAATTTAAAGTCAATCGGTCAACCAGTTTTAATTTTAGGACAAAAAAGTTTAAATACTTGCACCACAGTCCTAACTTGGAAATCCGTTAGAACAAAATTTTGTAGTCCAGGATTCCTTTCCGTACCCAAAAACCTCTCTATAAAAATTTTCATGATAATCGGCTGAGCAGTATAGTCTGAGTCTATTTGCTACATACAAACAACGAGCAAACAAATAAACAAACAAACTTTCATTTTTATATATATAGATAATCTGTACATATCCAACTACAGTCTACAGATACAATCAAAAAAACATTTTAATATCTTTTATTAAATGATTAGTTATTATTATTATTATTATAACATTGTGGTTGAAAATGGCTTAATATAAATAAAATATTAATAAAGTTAATTTTTAAATAAATAAAAGAATTTTACAAAACGAATTCTTGTAGATATATATTATATATATGCGCAATTAAATAAAATTAACCTTCACCTACATAAAAATATATAAAAATGCAAAAACATCAAATAAAAGTCAATTGCTCAGAGATAATCTTAACCACTATTTTAAGTATCTAAAAATGTTAAATTCCAAAATAAACTTTACAACTAAGAATAATGACTAATAAATCTAATAAAGATGCTATGAAAAAAAAAACAAAATAAGAATAATTTTTACGTTTACGTTTGATCGTAAATTTGAATTGGTCGAAAATTCATATAGCAAATGTTATGGTATAAATTTGTGCAGAGATGCTTGTATTTATTTTAAAGAACAAGTGAAAATATAAAATATATTGAGTAAGATTGTTCATATTAAGCGAACATGATTTAAACAGTAAATCAAGTTGACTGGAAGAGATTCAACAGTTGTTGGAATGCAACAATTTTGTTTAACAGGCGCGCTGTTATATTAGAAATCCCGCATAATTTATAAAATTTACTCATTTAACTTTTTGTTAAAACTTTTTGACTTAAAATAATATGATTCCAATTCAGTGACTTATGACTTTGGAAAACGATTTTCGATAAGAATCGATTCCAACCTGCCAAAAGCCATGATAATATTGGAAATCCCGCATTACACTAAGGAATGATTTCAACATTTTAGATGCTTAATTGATTCAGCTTCAATATATTATGTTTTAATCACGAAAAATCTAATTTAGCGTAAGACTTCGGTTTGAAGCGGAATGGTATCAAAATTTTTCAGACCCATCTGAATAAACTGAAGAATGTTTACGTTTTAAAAAATGAAATAGTTTAAGATCCACCTGAAATTGGCAATACTTTTTTTTAAGTGCTAACTGTTCAACTGTTAGACAAATAAGCCTGTCTATACTTTAGGTACAAGTTGGAACAGGGAAAACATAATATATTTTTAAATTGACTTGATATTATGAATTCCATGTACAATTTAAACATTCGATAGTACAAGGCCTTATAACATGTAGAAGGCCTTATAACATATAAAACTTTTATATTTTCATTAGATATCAATTCTTTTTTTATTTATGTTGTAATATTTTGTATTTGAGTTATATGGTATTCTATGTCTGTGAGCTATATGATTAAGTTAAATTAGTTGTTTATATTTTGAATTTATTTATATGATTAAATTATGTTGTATTGTTTATTATAAATTTGTAATTGGTTATGTCATTAATGTGAACTAATTGGTTATGTCATTAATGTGAACCTAATGCCGGATGATAACTGAGTCCTGTTTGAAAACCAGATAAAAGTTTTTTTTTCTTTAAACATGAATCGAACCCGAGCCTTTCGAATAAAAGGACGCCATTCTGATCTTTTATAATATATAAAAGTATAAGTTATAAATAGAAAACTGCGGAAATTTATGCAAAAGTAACTGAATATCAGACTAAATAAGAATTATTACGCGTTCCATTCTGACAAATTTAAAACTTTCTCTATATATGCAATGTTTATATGAGCTAAAAAAATTTACAAATAAGGTTCCAAAACTTTGCAAATGATATTCCAATAAATATCTAATATGGAGCTGGTTTAAGAAATTCGAATAGTTTAATAAGCTAATGATAACTTTTCATCCGGCAAACCCCATTTTGGAAATTAAATTGCATTACAATATTTTTAACACCAAGCTTTATTGTCTTTTAAAAGTCATCATTCGTAAAAATATTACAACTTTAATTTCACTTCGTCTTATAACTCACATTCCTATTTTTTATTCTATTACATATTGCGTTTAATTTCAGTTTTTCTTAAATAATTTTTACAAATTTAATAAATAAAAGTTACAGAATACAAACAAAGAATATATAGTTTTTAAAATAAAAATGTAATAAGTATTTATGAACCATAGTTACAATTTTCAAGGGACTTAAAATGCAAAATAAAATAATAACATGGAAAACAATTTCCTTCTTTAAAACAAAATTATTAATTCTTTTTGGGACATGGATTATATTTGGTTATTTATAAATTAATTATTGTTGTACTATTGCTTTAATCTTCTCTAATTTATAATTTATATATATATATAATACATAGATATATACCTGGGGATACTATGGTATTAAAATACAAACCATACAAACTATAAAAATATATATAGTAATTCGCGAAATCTAATTAACAAAAATTACTTTCATACAATATTATATATATATGTAGGTACAATAGTTCTGAAAATAAACTTGTTCTTTTGAATTTTATATTAAATTAAAAAAAACAAGAAGACCTCGTACTATAATACCCAGGGGGTTACAAAATTCTATAATAATGTATATACAAACAATTTTATACATATTTTATTAATAAACTTATATATGTATATTATATAAGTATATATAATGAACTTGTGGATCAGGTAAGAAAAATATGTAGTATCTATAGATATTAATATTTATTTTCCTACAATGGTACTATGGGTAGACTCTACAACACAAAGCAAAGGAAACCGTTTCATTATTAGAATTTAGAAGTTCATCCAATGTTCAACAAAATTTTAACTTAATGAAAATTACATAGGAGTTTTAGTTTTTAATATTTTGAAACAAGAAGCTTACGGCTCACAATATACTTATTTAATATAAGAACTAGTCATTACAAGGTATTAAACATAATGAAATTAGTTTTTATTTTTTTTATTCTAATCTTCTTTCTGTTTTTTTTTTTTGTTTTTTTAGCCAAATATTACAAAAATACCGAATCTTATCGCATGTAGGTAAATAATTTATCTGTAAGATACAAAAAAAGAAAGAAAGTAAAATCCAAAAAAAAAACTATTATTTAATATTAAAACCACAACTAAAGTGAAAACAAATTCATTTTTTTTTTTATTAAAAAAAAAAATAGCAACACATCAGAGTTTTTTGTAAAAGAAAGTTAAATCCCAAAAATAGAGCAAGTCCTTTGGAATTTAATTTTTTCCTAGTTCCTATAATATTTTACTTGTATAATAGTTATATATGTTTGTATGAATATACAAATATACATCTGTATAACAGAATATATATATTCAACCACAGAAAAAAAAATACCAAAAGCATCATACAAATAAAATTTTTGAATTCCATTAATTAAAAAAACAACAAAACAACCATTGAATAAAGCAGAAAGAAATAAGGAGTTAGAGAGAGAGAGAGAGACAGATAGATAGAGAAAGAAAGTGAACAAGAGTATGGAATGGAAGGTGCGCTTGCACACAAAAAAATCGAATAACCCAGCAAATCTTGCATAATCTTCTTTTGCTTTCATTATATTTTCAATATAGAAAAAAAAAATAAAAATAAAAACAGAAAAACAAAAGGAAAAAAATAATACCCAATATGGCGGAATTACTTGATGGTTGTCATAACAACCAGACATATTTTAACCATTTTTGTTTTGTTTTTCTTTTTCAAAATTGTTTTCTTTTTCTCTGGTATTTCTGCGTATTACGACAAAGTTCTTAAGATACTTTTGTTAAGATGTTTGGTTGTTTGTGTAGGGCATAGTGACTCCAACATTTTTTTTTTGAGATACTTTTTAAAATTTCTTTTAAGTTTTTTTTTTACTTTGTATTTTTTTGCTGTGTTGAAAATAAATTTTCATTATAAATTAATAAAAAATAAAAGAGAGAAGAAATACAAATACCGAATAATGCCCTTATAAGTATATATATGTATATTTTAGTATATTATATATATATATAATATAAACGTTTTTTAACATACGATTCCGAATTTATCCATCGATTTAGTGTACAACATACACAATTTAAACGTCAAAGGGTGTAAAACCTCTATATTTTTTTTTCTGCTTTTTGTATATGTGTATGTATGTACATAGGTGTGTATGTATGCTTCGAATATTTTCGGTCTATGAGATGGCATACTTTTGGTTGAAAAAAAGTAAAAAATGATGACATTGAGTAGATAAAAGTTGAATTAAATAGAAATTAAAATAATTTTTTTTATATATTTTTTCATTTATTGCTATCGAAATAAATAAAATGCAGTTAAATTGTATCTTTAGTTTTTATATTTAAAAGAACATATCTTGAGTATCAAAGATACAGTATCTGCAAGAAGTTCATATAATATTGGTAATTGTTCCTTTGTAAAGTTATATCATCGCAGTTTTTAACAAGTCAGTTTAATAATTGATTTAATTATTTTCAAGGTGTTTTGCGGGTTTCATATTTCACAATTAGAGTTTTTTAAACCGTTTTAATTTTTTATACATGTATGTATATTGCACATGTATTTTGTTCATATATAACGCAAAACATGTTTTATAACAATTTCATCAATATATGTATTCATTACCTACTAATTTTTCTAAATAAAATCGCTACATACCTAGCTTTTGTTTGTATATCAACACTCACTCTATGCTTTGAAATTCGCTGATGAATTAAAAAAAAAAAATTTCTAAACAAATTATGCCAAACTTTAATTATGGCTATTATAATAAAATAAAATAATAATAGTGAGTAACTCACGTTTTGAACATTTTTATTCGAGTATAAGAATATTGAAAGAAGTTCTTTAGAGTTTAGAGTATATAATCTATCATATTTTTATATAATTTTTTTTTGAAGTAGTTGGTTTGAATGTGAATGCGGCGCTGCAAAACTCAGCTATTATATTCTCATTTTTGCTATTATATTAATATAAAATGAATTTAGTAAATATACATTTGGCACTATTGTATTAATTTGTAATAAACTCAATACGAGCGATTCCGTTCCTGGAGAATAAATCTGAATAAATAAATAAAATAAATAAGCAAAATTGACGAAATGTCAATTAGTTTTAAAGGATGGTTTACTTAACAGCTGTAAATATTGTTTAGCGTTTTCAATCTGTAAGTATATATACATATAGGAATGTTTGTTGATATATTTTCTTGAAATTGTTTTGAGAGTTTGATTCTGATCTTTGTAGAAATGTAACCTTATTGCTTAGAAGAAACAGTTTCATTTCAAATTACAATTAGATTTTGTGATATGATGGCCTTAAATTAACTCAGTTTAAAATAAAATAAATACGGATTCAGTTAAGTTTATTGAACCGTCGATTATAAAAACTAGTCAGAATTTTAATTTAAAATGAAAAAAAAGTATAGTTATACTTAAGTGTAATATAAGTGTTCTTAAATATCTTGTTTTTATGAGTGTTGTTAAATACCTTGTGGTTTTAAGGCAAAGGCTCAATGAATGCGGTGCATGCCTCGCTTGCTTCTAACGCTTTGACGTCTGCAATAAAATTTAAAACATTTACGTTATTTCATATGTAACTAGACCCAATAAACAATGCGAGCAAAGCTGCAAAAATTTTCAATTGCTCGTTTGCTTTTTACGCTTTGACATTAAATTTTGAGAATTACATTTTTTAAATTCAAAATTTGTTTACATGTATAGTACACATGTAATGTAACGGTGTTGTATTTTGTTTACGTTTATAAAAAAATACGTTGATTTTTTAGAAAAAAATTACAGAACAAATGTGATTCCGAATGTAACATATAAAAATAAGATATTTCGAATTTGACGTAATATATTATTTTGACATATAACAGTACTTAGTTGTAAACGACCACAAAAAAGTGACTTATGAAATATGTCAAAATGTCCGTTTTGAAGTTTTTATTGGATTATAGTGCTTTACTTGCTTTTCTGCTTTCGCAAAAATAAGCATCCGAAGCAAGCAAAGCGTTCATTGCGTTTTCACCTTTAGTTATTATATTATTAAACAAACCTTGAAAAAATAATACCTACTATAGTTGAAAAATGAGATATAGGAAAATAGGAAGTTTTTTTGTAAAATAAAAATGTAACCTTTATCCAAGCAATTATGGAGGAATTTTTTTTAAAATCAAATTACTGTTTATGCTTAGTTTAGCCGATTTAGCAATCGTAGAGGGTAAAAAGTCTATCCTTGCAGGATATAGCTTAGTAACTATAATAAATTAATTCGTTTTCAGTATTTGCCATATTCTAAAAGTATTCGGAATAAAATAAAAATTGTTGAATTTGGAGTATATTAGTATTGATAGTATATTGATTTTTTCATTGAAAGTCTCCTACTTCATAGAATACAGCATTTTAAATACACTTTCCACCAATGATATAATTAATTGATTAATTAAAGTATCTTTATTTAATTAAAATTTATTTTTGAACAGAACGTGTATTTAAAATAAATATATATAGTTGTATAGTCTTTTATTAGCCTAACATCAAACTTCCATATTTAAGTTAGTTTTATTTCCATATAGTAATTGACATCAATGCGTTATTAATAACTCTTAATAATAACTATAGTAATTATTTAGATAAGTAATCAATTTAATGATATGTATCTATTTATGCGCATTAATTTCCAGGTGATGAATTTAAAATATATAGACACCTATTATTTAAGATTTTATTTCTGTAACTGTTTTTTTTTTTTTTTTGAAATTATTTTGAGAGCAATATTGAGTATCGGGGAAGACCTATTATAAAAAATATACAATATGTTCGAATATAACATAGACGTCGGTTTCTTCCTCTGTGTTTAAAAAGGGAGGGTCATTGATCTAAAAAATTTTTCTTATAAAATCAATTTTATGTTTAGATATTTGTTGTTTTTTTTTTTATTTTTATTATTGTTGTTGGTTTTCATTGTCATTTTCTTGTAGGTATAAACCGAAATACGAAAACGAATTTAGAAAATACGGAGGTTTTTTTTAATATATTTAAAAAAAAAAAAAGTTTTTTTCTTTAAAAATTCTTGGCTCTTAAACAAAATTTTAGTTTTTTTTTTTAATAATTTTTTTTTTATTTAAACAGATTTTTTTTTAAAAAAATAAAACAGAAGAAATACAAAAACAAAATACAAGATTCAACTGAAGACAATATATACTTGACAGGCACCACACCCAGTTCGATATTTTTTTTCCTTATAAAATAAATTTTTTTTTTTTTGTAAAAAATTTTTTTTTAAACTGGAAAAAAAAATGAAAAGTAATTTTTTGTTTGTTGATTATTTTCAGTTATTTTATATTTAAAATGTTGCTTTTTTTTAAACTTTTTATATATACACATTTATGTACATATATATGTATATTTCTTTTTTAGAAACATTTGTGTATAAATGTATAGACATTTTTGTAAATATATATAAATCTAAATAATAAACTATATAGATATATATATATACATAAGTAAAGAAAACCCGTGTGCATATATGAAAGAAAATACAACTCATATATAGTATGTATAGGAATAACAAAATATCATTATTGATTTTTAAATTTATTCTGTTGTTTACCGAAGCAAGCCGAAAGATATTCAAAAACAGTTTTAATTTTATTTTATAAAAATTAATAAATTAAAATATCTACTAAATTGTAAATCAAAAAATATACACATATATATAAAAGAATTATACTTGTACAAACATTAATGACAGTAATTTGACTTATAATTATGTATTATAGGTATTAAATGTGTTTGACTAATGTATTTATTCACAAGTTTAATCGTCGCAGCCATTTTAAAAGTCGGATTTTAAAAATGTCAAAATTTTCAAAAACAAATTCACGAGATAAATCTTCATTAGTCTTTCATAAAATTACAACCAATTTTCAAAATACAAATTTAATTTAGTTTCATATAACTAAAACAATTGTACACCCAAAATGAAAATTATTGTAATCATAATGGCTGAATAGTATATTTGTAACAGTATGTTAAAATCATGGAAATGTGCTTCACATTTCCTCAATATTTATCCATTGCAAATTAAATTAATAAAATTAATTCGATTCATTTAATTTAAAAACTTTATTTAGATTAAAAAAATGTATCAAAAGCGTATAATTTTTATTTAATAAATACATATATGTATACGCATATATAAGATATTTGTAATCGGAATACCTATTATAGATTTGAACCTATTAAATATATTCAAATATATTTACATTTTGGTAATACAGGAAATTTTAATTTAGGATTAAATTAAATTAATTTTGCACTCCAACCTTTTTTTTTTTGTAAAATCAAATAAGACGAATCAATTAAAAATAATTCAATATTTTATATTAATTAATATGATACTCGCCATTCCAATTGGAAAATTTAAAATTATTCCATAACAATTGGAATATTATTAGATAGTTGCACTATTAACCACCAGGTGGCGCATAAGTTAAAACTGTGTCAGATTTTTGATATTTCGGCTTAGAAATGTTTTTCAGTTTCGAAATTTTTAGTAAAGTGAGGATTCAAATAAAAGGTAGAGGTATTAGTTATTAAATGAATTTCTTTGAAAAATTTTTCAGTTGCTTCTATATTCAAATTTGATAAACTAAGTTTTATATAGAAAATAGCGTTGCTATTTGTAGCAGTTTTCAGTTAATGTCTTTGAGATAATGTGCAAATTATTTCAGTGTCAAGGGGTTTGATTGCAAAATGTGCTCCACTAAACTATTTTTCAAAAAAAGTATTATTGCTAGAAAAATTGTAGAAAAACTGAACCTCGTACTCTAGTATCTATAATTATTTTATATATCTTTTATTAAACGGTGATTTTGCGAATTTATTTTCTAATTCATACTTGTTTTTTAATTATAAAAATAGCATTTGCCCTTATAACATGTAGAAACGTCTTAGATTTTCAATAGATACAATTATATTTTTGTTTATATTGTAACATTTTGTATTTAAGTTGTATGGTATTCCTTATCTGTGAGATATATAATTCCATTAAATTATTTGTTTATATTTTGCGTTTAGTTTATATTGTTATATTAAGGTATTTTTTATTAAAAAAAATATTTATTATTTATTGATTAAGCCATTCATTTGAACCCAATGGCGAATGATAGCTCGAGGCGAGTGGAAAACCAGAAAAATTTTTTGAACTTGAAAGGTCGACACTCTTACTACTGTGCCACCCTCTTGCTAAATTAGGTTGGGTTTCAGTGGATAAATGATTAGTTTATATGCACTACAAAAGTTATCTAGACTGCGTCTAAGTTTATTAAATTATTACTTTGATGCTTCAATGAATGACAGTGGTCGAGAAGAATCCATATTACTGCGATTTATATTTTATCAGTTTATTTTTTCAAAATTTTTCAAAATTTTTATTTTATATTATTTCTTTTTTGTCAATTTTTGTACAATTTAAACGGTTAAATGTTTTGTCATACTCAGTTGTCCATCCATTTATTGGTTGTTTTGTCTTTGGAGTAACATATTTACAGCATTTAACTACGTTATTTTTCATGATTTTTACTAAGACTTCTGTATAGATTTAATTTATGAGTTCATTTATACTTATTATTATAACCAATTACAATTGAACTTCATTTGCTTAAATTGCAAATTACAATTATAGTTCCATTTATTAGTAACTTAACTTATTTAAATTTAGTTATAGAAAGGCTGAATAAATCGTCAAATTGATCTTTGTTATTAATGGAGTAAATCAACTTAATACGCATTCTATAGAATTTTTATTGTAAATAATCTTGGTATATCTCTGCAAAATATAGTTTAAATTTAAAGTTGATTGTCTGCCATAGATATGCTTTGTGTAGATAAATCTACAGGTATTTCATCCTATCTTATCAAAGCAATAAATGTTTTAAATAAAAACATTGCAAAATCACGTTTATAACATATGCATTTTCTTAAAAACTTTTTAAATATTCGAAAATAATTAATATGGTTTTCAGTTTATTTAATAAGCACAGACATGTGCACTTACATGATACAATCAAAATAATTTTCAAGTATTTTTTGTCTTTTTTTTTCTCTATATTCTTTGTCTCAATATTCTATTTCTAATTACTATTCAATCAATGTCTATTTTAATCACCATAATCCATAATGTAATATAATAACTAGTAACAAATTATGATAATTGAATAAATGATGAATGAATAAAAACATATTATGATATACTATATCATAATATAGAAGTAAGAATTGCCCTGGGTAATTTTGAGGGTCGATTATTTATATTATAATTCTATAGTATAGTTTAACAACTAGATTCTAGTGTATAATTTATTATTATTTATAAAACATACCTTAAAAAATTTAAAATGACGATTTTAAGTTTTAAAAGATCGTTCAAAAATATTTATAATTATATAACAAGTATATCATAATATATTTAGGTTTTTGTGATACAGATTTAAATTTAAATACCAGTTTTCAATTAAGAAAAAAACATTGATCGTGCCCGTGACCATTTTAAGATTATTTTAAAATTTTTTTAATCCTTTGCATATCCTTATGATATGAGTATATTGCTTTGTTGGAGATTGTTATAATTTTTTTTATTCTTCCAATTTTTTTCTGTGATCATGAATACACAAATGTTAATTGTAAGCGCCATCTATTATCTTACACTAGAGTTATACCAGAAATGAACATATAATAATATATACAACTTCTTCTAACAAATGCATGAAATCACTCACTCACTCATTGACTTCGTTTCAAAAATATGAAGCACTTCTAGATGTGCAATAGACTTGCGGTAGAAGGAAATGTCTAATTTTTTTGAATGATTACACGCTAAACTCTATCAATAGAGAGAGTATATTGATAGAGTTTAGCGTGTAATTATTCAAAAAAATTAGACATTTGAACATTTTTTAATTCAAAGGCACTCTTTACAAGTTTTATAAGTTGTATAATAATTTCTTTAATTATACCCAAATGTCTTTATGTGGGGTATCATTGCTAAGTGCTTAGCAAGCTCTACAATTTTTGTTCGGAAGCACGATTTCAAGTTGTCTTACTTGGGCGCTGAGACAGTTTATAAATCCATAATATAAATGCTTGTGATATACTACCCATTGAAAAGGTATTACCCAGCTTTACAACTTTTATTTGGAGATGATGGTTCCAGGTTGCTTTGCTTCGGTGCTAAAACCGTTTATAATCCCTTAATATAAAAGTCAGCTTTATACTATCTAGTGAGGTATCATTGAAAAGATCTTGACGAGCTTTACAATTTTTTTTTGGGAATCATGGGTCCAGGTCCTTCTTTGGTGCTGAGAATATTTTCAAGCCTATAAAATAAAAATCAACTTGCGTTTAATGCAAGCAGGCATTACAAGTATAATACTATAATTATATATAATAGGTTAAACACATTTTTGATATAATCTTATTTGAATGGCTAGGTGGCACAGTAGTTAGAATACCGACCTTTCATGCGAATCCTAGTAAAAGCGAAATCTAAATAATTCGTTTATTTTACTTTTCTAATTTCCGACTCGACTCAGCTACCATTCGCCATTGGGTTCAAATTAATGGATAATTATATATCCTTAATAAAAAAACACATTAAAACAAATACAAAATATAAAAAAATAATTTAATTGTATAGAATAACTCACAGATATAGAATACCATATAACTGAAATACAAAAAATTACAATATAAACAAAATAGAATTGTATCTATTGAAAATCTAAGATGTTTCTACGTAATATAAGGCCTAGTACTATCTCATATTTAAATTGTATGTGGAATTCATTAAGCTCAATTCTAATAACACAAATATAATATGACCCCTGTTCCAACATGTACCTATGGTATAGACAGGCTTATTAGCCTAACAGTTGAGCAGTTAGCGCTAAAAAAAAATATAAGCATATAAACCAATAGGCTGTAATTATACAATTTTAAGATCTTCTTACAATCTTTTTACTAGGTATGATCCAGCGCGGGTTTAAACACGAACCTTCCACTTTTAAGGTCGTTAACAACTAAACACCATTCAGGTTAATTTTAATTAACCTTATGTATCAACAAGTGTCCTAAAAATTCTTAACTTGATCTTCTTCCAAATTCAAATCTCTAGAGTTTTTTTTTTATTTTTGAGAACCACTAATAAAATATTACGTCATCAATTCATATTTTCTCAACTTTTTCAAATCCATATTTTCTCTATACAATCAAAAGTTACAAAAAAAAAAAACCAATTTACCTATTAAATTTCTTAATTATTTCAAAATGTTATTATATAATATTACAAATCGTGAAGGTATCTATTTTATTCACATTAAATCTTAATAGTTCGATATTAATTGAATGTTAAATGTTAAAATATCTGTTATATCCGTAATCAATATAATATAACACATACTTATTAGTCGTTACCTGTATTTGTATATGATATTAAGCTTTTAAGTGTCATTTTATTTGTCTTTAATTACATCTTAATAATAATAATGATGTCTTTTTTTTGTTGTTTTTGTTTTTTGTTTTTTTTTTATGTCAAAATATTTTCAAATATTATTATTACGATCCCAAGGATTTTTTTTCGAAAATATTTTTAACAACTTTATAATTGTTCTAATCCTAAATACATATATCTTTAGATACAATATTCTATACATAAAAACAACAACAACAACAC
Organism: Dolichopus griseipennis; assembly: GCA_963082915.1. Lineage (NCBI taxonomy): Eukaryota > Metazoa > Arthropoda > Insecta > Diptera > Dolichopodidae > Dolichopus > Dolichopus griseipennis. The sequence continues at coordinate 62,072,351 of OY720442.1, forward strand.
CACAATTCGATTTTGTATTTCAAATCTTTATTTTTATATTTCCAATAAAATTTCAAATGTACGAAAAAAAAATACCATAAAAATTGAAACCAATTATTGATAGTTAATGTTTCGAACGTGAATCAATTTTTTAAAAAAAAAATACAAAAACAATTTCGAAAAATAGTTTAACAATCGTTTAAAACCATTCTTATAAGCAATCTAAATAATTCGTTTAGAGTATCTTTTTTTTATTTTAATTTTATTTTATTTGTATAATTTATAAATATGTGGTAATAAAAAAATAAAACGACCAAAAAACTATAAACTATGGCGTGATTTATTACCTTTAAAAAAAACAAAAAACAACAATAAAAAACGAAATACTTACATTTTGTATGACATATTATATAAAAGATTCTTCAGATATTTCGTGATTTGATTTTTTTAATTTTTTTCATTAAACACGCAGTTGAAAAAAAAATCAAAAATACTAAAAAGGCATTAAAAGTCAACTAATTTTATATTTTATATACATTTTATGATTATATATTGTATTGTTTTAAGAGTTTTTAGATACATATGTATATATTGTATATATATATATTTTCATATATTACAGAAGTGCTACTTAAATTTTTTTTATTTTATTACTTGAAACGAGCGTTAAAAGATCACATATTAAAAACATTAATCGTGCGACAAATTCACTTGTTGTTCTTGTTTTTTTTGTTTTAGTGGGGAGGGTTTTTTTTTTGTCTTTTACTAGCATTAACACTTTTTGTAATACTACTGTCCCTTTCAAAATGATAATTTCACGTATATATTTTTTAGTATCCAATATCCATGTTCCGTTTAAGTATTAAATGTTTTATGCGACAAAATACACGTATTAAAAATCTCCCATAAAATGAAACTATCTCTTTAAAAAAACATTAAATTTTCACTATTTAACTGTTGAACTATAAAATTATAAAAAAAAAAACAAAAAAAAAGCAAAATATCATTATATAGCTAGGTGTTCTACGACTTAAAAGTCTAATTTTTAGTTGATTCTAACTTGTTCCAATGATTTTATAAACTGGAAATTTTATTATGACCTTTAAACTATTTTTTAAATGTTGTATCATTTTTGTTTTAATGGGATCTTTATATTTGAAACCTGTTGGTTTTTTTTTTTGTTGTATCTTTAGATACAATATTGTATTTTAAGATTCTTAAGATATGTATAATTAAAAAAAAAAAAAACTTTATTTAGTGAAATTTTATTGTTAATATTGAATTTTAATTACCAATCAGTTTTTTTTAATAATACAAATTAACATTAAATACACAAAATTAAGATCTGGTAATTAAAATTTAGAATAAATATAGTTTAATAACTATAATAAGATTTTCAGATTTAAATTAAAGTGACAGATGTTATTAGATTGTTGATTTAATTTAAATGTAGTTTTAGTTAGATGATTTAATTATAGATTTTTTTTTTTATTTGCAATCTATAAGAAAAAGTTTTCAAATTCATCAATTGGAAGTTGAGGAGAGGCAAGACTAATGGGAGAATTTATTTCTCAACCATATCCGTATATAGTTGTATAGATTGTTATACGAGTACTCTAGCATACTCTCAAGCATACTCGTACATTTTAATTCTCAAGCATACTCGAATATAGTAATATAGATTAGATAAAATTCATTCTTAATTGTTTTACATGCCTCCCTTTTTGCTAAAAGTTATGAAAGGAAACAATATAAAATGTGTATAACGGATCACATATTTTTAGAAAGCTTCCACAGCTCTGGATAAAATTAAGGTCAGTTAGAAGAATCGCGCTTGCTATATTAAAAAAAAAAAATAAATATTAAACTGGATTGAGCTGTACACGTAATTGCATAATCAAGTGTGCGATCATTGCTAAAAAAATATATCGCTACATCACCAATTTGAAAGAATAGAATTTGATTTTTTTTTTTTTTACAGAACTTTTTTGATTTAATTCTACAGAACAGTTTTTTAATTATATTTCAATATTTTCCTTCAAATTGTAAAGAATAACAAGCTTGACGTAACGCTTGCCAGCCCAGCAACTTCGCGTATTAATATTAAATATTCAATCGAAAGTATTCGAATATATGATATTGAATAATAGAAGATTGCATACCATTTATAACTAACTAACATATTCACACCTAGTTGACTAACATATGCACACCTAGAAGCAAGTTCATTTTGATTTCGGACTTTAAAAGAATTTTAAGTATGGTTCAATGGATTATATCAGCATTAAAAACTAGAATTGCTTTTCCCAAATTATTAAGGAAAAGCTACAAAAAAAATTAATTACAAATTTAGTTTAGGAAGTGGGGAAATAAAAATATTTTCCAGAGGTGTCATTTTACTTTTTTGTTTTACCAAGTTTAGACGTCACAATATTTTACCCAGTTTAAGCATTTGATGTTGTCTTAGCAATCATTAGATTTGATACACTATCATACTATTTAATACTATTAGTGCAAATAGAAATATTTACAACAGAAAAGCACAGAACACAGAAAACACAGAAAAGCAAAATACAGAAGTGCATGTAGAATACTGTGGTCGACATAGAAGTCATCACACAAAGCACTCGGAACGAAATTTACAATCTTCGAGGCGTGCCTCAAATCGTTGTTTCTATACAAATCTCACAAATCTTTAGAAATAATGTATAGAAGTAATAAGTTTATAAATTAATGGCTAAGAAAAATATTTCGCATATTTTTATTAAAAGACGAATATGAACGAAGAACTTTGGCTAATTATAAGGAAAAGGCCGATATTATTCCAAAAAGGCATAAAGAAGCGGAAGTAGATCAACTTACCATGTTCTAACTCAGAAATTCTACTAAATGGTTATAAAGAAATTCACTTGTACGTTTTATAAATTAAAGTATGTGGCATCAATATAGCATCTATATACATTTTAAAGAACTTATTAACTTTATAGACATTTGAGATAAGCTTCCTTATATTGCTTACACATTTTTAAATGTTTTTAAAATGTCTCCTCCAGTGTTTGTTTTATTAAGATATAGGACATGAATATAAAAAATATTATAAGCAATTTAATTTAAATTTTTTATCTACAAAGTACATATAAAATTGAATAAAACTGTTATTGCATAATGCATAAATTTAGAAATAAAAATATAAAAGCATTTCGATTGAATAAATTCGACCGTTTCCTTATTTGTTTTTTTTTTATTAAAATTTTGATTATAAAAAAATTTCTTTTGAAAAAGCCATTGCAAATTTTTAAAAAAAATTTAATCCATTTTATTTTTAGATTTAAAAACAAAAATTGCAAATGTCCAAAAAAATCTGCAGTTTATTCATCAAAATAGATTTAACTTTTTAACATAATATTTCGTCATTTTGCGTTTTTTGTCTAATTGCGTTTTTTGTTTAATTTTAGTACAGATTTAGTATTATTGAAGTACTGCAATAATGAATTTAAACCAATAATTCATTCGTTCAGTCTTAGAAAAGTAAATCTATCTTACAAATCCTTTTTAAATCTTATTTCAAAATTTTTGAAAAACAAGGTCTGTAATCGTTCTAAAATGTGAGCATGTGATAAGTGAGAGAAAAGTGTGCTGCCCTTTTGCATACAAATCAAATTTGCTCTATTTAAAGTAATTTTTGTAATAAATTAAACTAATTAAAATTTTCCAATTAAAGTTACTAAGTAATAAGTTATTTTTAGGTCAACTTGGAATTGACTTGGGCAAATTATATTTTTGGAGTAGCTAAGGACGCTGCCAAGTATTTGGATTTCTTGTATTCCTGCAGCACTTACAAAACTTACACGGCGCTGCGTTATCTCGATAAAGGGCAAAATAGTGCTATTCATTTTATAAATGATCCCAGTATTACCTCAACGATCACTCCACTATGTCATCGTCGCACTTTTGGGTCACTGACCTTGTTTTATAGATATCTTGTAGGGACTAACACCTGTTCTAAAGAATCAAACAACTTATGTCTCCATTCAAGATTTTCCAACAGGAAACAAGGAGGGCGACAGATGCCTATTCCTACACAGTTCAACTAGCCAGATGTCGCAACACGGCTTATGGAAATTCGTTTGTTTTGCGCTTACCACGTTTATGGAACAAAAGTTGATAAGGTAATCTTATCAACCCCAAAGTTGATAAGGTATATATGTACGATTTAGCCAAATTTAAGAAGAACATTAAAATCTTTAACATCATTAACATATTTACATCTTAAATTTTATTTAGTTATTATAACATTTTTAAATTTTTTTTAATTTAACTCATAATTTTCTTAAATTTCTTCATTATACTCGTATTTTTCTTGAAATTCCTTTTTTATTTTTCAAATATCAGAAATAAGTATCTATATTCTTAATTATTATTTAATTACAAACAATGCTTAGTTTTTGAGTTATGGTGCGGACGGACGGACGGACATACATAGCTAAATCAATTTATTTTTCGATTCTGATCCGATCCATACACTTGAGTCTATATCTACCCCCCTCCTTCTCTTCGTCGCAAACGTAATGGCAAATTTATTATACCCTTTCACCTATAGTCATACGGTATAAAAATGAATGACTAGTCCAGTGTAACTATATTTTTAATATGTTACAAAAGAATTCAGACGTCATTTTTAGGGTTGTAGAAACGATCTTCCACTATTGCTAGGAACAAGGCGTTTATCGTCATCCTGGCAATGTCTTTCCTTAGATTTTTAGCACTTAGAAAAAAAAACCAGTAGTTTTAATCAATCTTAACTTTGCGAATCTCTATCAGCTTATACATTTTTATGTTTTAATATTTAAAACATATTTAAAGGTTGGTCTTACAAATCTTAAAAATCCATTCTTATCATGTTATTTACAATCATATTTTACTTTAATAACATATTAATTATACAAATCATAAGAGTGAAAATCTATGATATTAATCTAGCAACAAAGGGAACTACATAACAAAATTTGTTTCATTGATTCATGCCTTAGCATCGGCATATCTGTTTTGGTTTAATCCATACTCCCACTTCCACTAATCCTCAGATATTTTTTTTTATACAAATATTATATTTTTTCTTAATAATACATTTTCCTTTACTTTTCAAGCACAATTTCATATTAACAACATCAAGATAAGAGTTTTATAAACGATAGAGTATATGTATTTGTAGCCAAACTAAAGAATATAATAAGTTTCCATTTTATCTCTACTATATTTCTAGTCTACTTCAAGAAAGATATATTATATTAGACAAATCCGTGAGCCATGGAAGCCTGTAAGAAGACAGCAAAAATATATAAAAACTACACTTTTCAGCTAACGTATGTTTAGGATTAATTAAAATACCAAAAAGAGAAACACTGTATCAAACAAATCCTAAACATGAGTTTTCCTAACATTTAAATCAAAATCTAAGTATATAACGACCACACTAGCCAACAACTAGATTGACTTCATAACATAATTATATAACATAATTAAATATTTATAGATTTATAGTAATTTATTATTTTAATATTACCTTACCAAAAAAAAGTCTTACCATCGGTATTTCAACTGATGTTATCATCTTCATCAACAATATCATATAAATAAAAAAAAGATACCTAAAAGTATGCAATTTTTATAAAATGTTGAAAATTCTTACTTTCTCTGGTTAAAAAAGGTAATTAAATTATGAAACAATTTAAACCAAACAATTACATCATATAATTTGTTATATTATAAAATTTTATTTAATTAGGGGAATTTTAAGGAAGTTATTAATTTTTAAATTAATTTAAAAATTTATAAACATTAGTGTTTACATTTTTGTACAAATAGAGCCGCCAAGTATAATTTCCCATCACGAAATATTAATTTATTCGTTTTCGTGACATTAATACTTACAATATTTTAATGGGAATATTATTACCTGATAATTATTTTAAAATTCTTTCGTTTCCTTCCTTTATTGCTTCAATTAAAAATTTATATTTTTAAAATACATTAAATTTTACAGCAAAAAAGTTTAAGTGCAGAAACGGTTAACTTAGTTTAAAAAAAGCTTTATTCTTATTCAGTCAATCTAAATCCTTAAGATATATAACATCATTGTTTGCTTATGTGTATTCTGTTTCACATTTTTAGCTTTTCAGGACTTAATTAAAACGTTATGTGAGCTTGCACCATGAAGAAATGAAGCTGTGTTTAGGCACTCCACAATTTTCCTAATATATATAAAACTGAAATGATTATTTGATTCCAAATAAATAATTTTTCATTAACAAATAAGTAATTAACCTATTTTGTTTTTTAAAACAATTAATACATAGTTAAGTTTAGTAGTTAAATATCAAACAGAATATCTTTACAACATTTAATTAAAATAAGAAAACCCTAGTTGAATTGCACAAAGAGTCGTTGCAGAATCGCTGAGTTTAATTTTATTTAAATACATTGGTTTTGCAATGGTTTAAATTTGTTTGAATACATTGTCAATTTGTTGCCTTTTTCTTCACCACAGAACGGTAAAACAAAAAACTGCGTTTTAGGGAGGTTTTCCCAGTAAGCCTACTCCTCTATGTTGTTTTAAAAGCCTAATGAATATAAGAGTTTTGCAAAAGAACTTCCTTGTAAACTAAATTTTCACTCACTGTTCCTTTTGAGCTTGCATCTGTGTGGGTCCTGATAAAATCTGAACTTTTAAATCCGCAGAATTAGTTACTTGAGAAATTGCAGTATACAATTGGCCGTTTTGAATTTTTTTCGTAAATTTTATGGTCTTTTTTGTTTCTCAATCATCATAATCAATAATATTTAAAAAAAACAAATGATGATGATATCAGTCGAACAATGAAATATCAATAAATAAATGTAGATGAAAATTAATTTCCTTTAAAAATTTCTAAAAAGTCTAAAATTTCCCTTCCTGTGTAATTATTATGTAGACCTAAAAAAACAGATCAATCTTTGATTTATATTCGTTAAAAATAGGATAAATATCAACAAATTTTCATTACTTAATTAAAAATATTCAAAATCTTTTAAGCATCTTTCTGCTTTGCAAATTTTAAAATTTAAAACTAACTCTTAAAGCATTTGGTATTTAATTTTTATTTAATTTCTAAAACAAAATCGTCTTAATGATATTTCATGATTTTGACAATCATTTTTCAATAGCGAATGATAAAAATGTCTATATACTTTTTTCATTCAACTATATTCAGTTGTTCCTCCAAATTCACTGAGTTTATTATTAAAATAAATTTTTGGTTTTCATTAGGGCTTCTATTAGTTTTGTATTACGCTTTCTCACGTCCCTTACCAAATTGTATATATTGTATTGACTTACAAAGCTACAGTCTTAGTAAGAAGATGCTTGACTTCGGAAATAATAACTGTAAATAAACGATAAATTGTAGTTGATATTAACTATAGAATATTAAATATTCTTTCTATTTAACTTTAGTAACTGTAATTTGTTTATGTTATTTGTTACGGGTGAAAAGTGAAAACATGTGCCATCCTAAAAAGTTAATTTTGGGCCCGTTATGCATCCCACCCCCAATAATTTCTTAAAATTTATAATTTATAGGTATTTAATAATTAAAAAATCTTAATAATTTAATTTGATTGTCTAACATTTCAATTAAAACCATGAAAGAGGGAATTGAAATAAAATACTTGCCCAAAAATCTATTAATGAATTAATTTTGTTTGTAATCACAATTCGGATTACCTAGACTTTTAATAGTCTATTAGTTCTGCTCAAATAACTATTCTGTAAAACAAACTAAAAAAATATCTTCTTCTTTTCAGCTGCTAATCCACTACTGGATGATAAGCTATTAAATGTTACTGAAGATTTGAAATGATGTTGGCATACTCTTCTCTGCATCTTGCACTAAATTACCAATTCTCCTATTATGTTAATACCTATCCAGTTTCGGATGTTTCTTAGGCACGACATTTTACACATTAGCTAGTACAGTTAATATTTAGGACCCCGTATTATATGACCAAAGTAACTAAGTTTTCTGCACTTAATAATTAGAAGTAGTTTTCTATTTATAATTGTAAGTCTGTCTGTGTACGAAATAACACCACATTTCAAACACCTCTAATTGGTTTAACGTCGTCACTTTTTGTGTCCACGATTCTACGCCATATAAGAGCAAAGACCAGACATAACATTTTAGGTACCTTAATTGGAGTTAGGTGTTTATTTCACGATTACACATTACGTTTTTATATTTAACAAAGGAACTTCTTGCCATTTCAATTCTACATCTTACTCCCTTATCTGAGGTCTAACCCTCATCATGTTGGTAATCCAAATATTTAAAACTCACAGTGCGTTCGTTATATCATTGTTAATTGTGATAAGACCGTCATTGACTAAGTTGTTTCGTCTGCTAAAAAATATCAATAATACCAAAAAGCGACACAATTCTCAACTTTTTAAATTCTTATTGCAATAATTAAGTTTTTTGAAAACATTGGTGAGAACCTTTTTAATTATATTATATTAAAAAGGTTCTTATTTTAATTAATATTTTTTTTATACCCTACACCTATAGAATAGGTAAAGGGGTATATTAACTTTGGTATGGTGTTTGTAACCACCTAAAGGAAGCGAGCTAGATATGGAAAAGTATATATATTTGTGATCAGCGTGACCGCCTTAGTCGATATAGCCATGTCCGTCCGTCCGTCCGTCCGTAGGCACGATAACTCAAAAAATAATGGAGCTATCTTGATGAAATTTTAACTGTAGGTTACTAGGACTGAAAGTACGGCGGGGATTGCATATGGGCGAAATCGGCCCATGGGTTCGGATTCTGGACCTTTTAATCGGTTTCAGGGCTAACGAACAAATATAAAAAATCACGATAACTCAACAACTAATGACGCTATCTTCATCAAATTTGTGCTGTAGGTTACTAGTAATGAAACTACTTCGGGAATTGCGTAAGGTCGGGATTGGACCATGGGATCGGAACCTAGAACTTTTTGATCGAATTTAGGCCAAACGAGCATAATTCCGAAACCAATAAAGATAGAACCTCCAAATTTAGTATCAGGGTGTTCCTTCCTATTTCCTAAGTGTCTTGTGAATTTGGGTCCAATTGGAGTAGTGGGTCGGGGACCAGCCACACATTTCCGAAGACCTTAAAGCATATCTTTAAAATTAATAAAGATAACAACTTGAAAAAATGTAGATGCTTCCAATTTGCCACAAGGGTGTTCTTTACTATCTCTTGCGTGTTCCCCTAATTTGGGATCAATTGGAGTGGTGGTTCTGTACCCCTCTCAGACCTCCCAAGTTTTAAAGGCTTATAATCGAAATTACTAAAAATAGTTACTTAAAATTAGGATAGACCGTTCAAATTGTGTACAAGGGTTAACTAGTACTATAAGTACAGCGCGGACTATATAAGGGTGAAATCAGCCCAACGGTTCGGATTCCGGACCTTTTAATCGATGTCAGGGCTAAGGAACATATATAAAAAATCACGATAACTCAACAACTAATGAGGCTATCTTCATGAAATTTGTGCTGTAGGTTATTGGCGGCGAAACTACGGCGGTGATTACGTACGGTGAGGATTGGACAATGGGTTCGGAACTTAGAACTTTTTGATCGAATTTAGGCCAAACGAGCATAATTCCGAAACCAATGAAGATAGAACCTCCAAATTTGGTATCAGGGTGTCCCTTCCTATTTCGTAAGTGTCTTCGAAATTTGGGCCCCATTGGAGTAGTGGATCGGGGACCAGCCACTCAGTTCTTAGGCCCTTAAAGCATATTTTCGAAATTAATAAAGATAGTAACTTGAAACAAATGTAGAAGCTTCCAATTTGCCACAAGGGTGTTCTTTACTATTTCTTGCGTGCCCCCCTAATTTAGGATCAATTGGAGTGGTGGTTCAAAACCTCTCTTAGACCTCCCAATGTGTAAAAGCTTATCATCGAAGTTAATAAAACTAGTAACTTAAAATTAAGATAGAGCGTTCCAATTGTGTACAAGGGTTAACTAGTATTGAGAGTATGACGGGAACTGCATATGGGCAAAATCGTAACATGGTTTCGGGTCCTGGAACCCTTGAAAAGTTCAAGGACTAAAAAACATATATCTTACAAACACCATAACTCAAAAAATAATGCCGGTATTTTGATGAAATTTAACAGTAGGGGACTAGTAATGAAAGTACCATGGGAATTGGTTGTGGTCGAGTTTAATTTCGAAGCCAAAGAATATATTTCCTATGTCCTATGTGTCTCCGAAATCTAGACTTAATTGTAGTGGTTCAGCTATGTTCAAAGGTACTTGCTGCATTTATGTAAAATTTATTTTTATATTTAAATGAATTATATGAAAAGGTGTAAATTTTTAATTGTATTTTAGAAATACATTTATTGCATATTTTGCGTTTATAAGCTTTTCTATTAGGTATATAAACTAACCATTTAAAATAATTGCAATTTTTAAAAATTTGGATTATTAAATATATTATGCTTTGATTATCTTTTTATCACAAAATTTAATAATTAGAACTTTTTCATTTTGTAATTGAATTGGAATAAATATATTTTCATTTATTTCAAGTTTGTTTGTTTTTTAATATTTTTAAATAGATAAATTAGTAAGAATTTGTAGTATTTTTTAATAGATAGGGTAATTAGAAAATGTTTTTAGTATTATACAGTTAATTTGGTTAGCTATGTCTTACGATCAAATTAATAGCAGCTTCTATGGTGTTAAAATGACTTATGGATATGTCCTTAAATTTTAACCAAATAGGTGTAGGGTATTTCTAAGTCGGTTGCACCGACTGACTGTTTCTTTACTTGTTTTTTATTTTATTTAATTTTAATTCAAATTTATTTAAAATAAAATATATATAAAAGTTTTCATTTACAAATTTTATTTAATTATAATTGAATAAGTAATTAGATACACATCATAATATAAATGATTAGTCTCAAGTGTGCTTCCTGTATTATAGTCCCAAGTCTGCTTCCTATATATTATAAACAAGCAAAAAGATAAAATAACATTTTTAATATAACTCTCAAAAACTCTACATAACACTGTAAATCTGAAATTTTTTTTTAAATAGACCACCCACCACTGTCTTTTGCTTTTGTGAATCTCCTCTAATCTCTTTCGCTATCAGTGAACTTCAAAAGCTGGACAGCCAATCAAATAGTCTTAATTTAATAAATTAAAGATTTTGAATTAAGTAAGAAATGGGATTTTAAATGAATATGTAATATACTATATATATGTTCCCACATAATTTTTGAAAACAAAATCCATTAGAGATTTTAATATATTAAAAATAATCTTCCATGTTAATAATATTAAAAAATAAATCTTATTTCGCAATATTACAAACAAATTTGTTAAGGCGCTTTTTGTCTTTACTCTTTCCTTTATTTCGTTTTTTTTTTGTTTTTTTTTTTTTATTTAAGTCTGATATTCTAATAAGCTACTGTTTTATTTTCTTTATATTTGTTATACTAACTATAAATTGTATTACTTTTTCTTGCTTATATTAATTTTAATGCTTGTTATATTCAATTATAATCTAAAAAACAAAATAAAAACAATAACAAATAGAATAATAATAAAAAGTAAACAAAATATAAAAACAAAAACAAAAAAAAAAAAATTTAACCAAAAAATAATGAAAAGTATAATTCACACATTTTACACGCTTTACACTGCTTGTTATCTCCTGTAAAAATAAAACTTTTCTCTTTGCATCTCTCTCTTTCACCCTACAAAAAAAGATTTCTATCTAAAATCAGAATACAGTCTAATTCTAACAACATTATTGTAAAAAGTTTTTTTCAGTGGTGATTGTCGATATTTTTTATAATCGGTACGCTTCGTTTTAATTTTAAGTAATATTTCTTTTGTATGTACTGTTATTATTATAATTTAATATAAATTTGAGGCTTACGTTTCCTATTCTTTATAAAAATTGCAAAACCTTGTTTATTTATTTTTATATGTACAGTCCCCTACCATATACAATGTGATAAGTGAGTGAATCTGCCTTTCCTTTTCGGGTGTGACAGTTTAATTTATTTTATATTATGATGTAAACTATTACGATATCAATTATAAATTATATTTTTTTAAAAAATATGATCTGACCAGGATTTGAATCCTAGACTTTTCGATTAAAAGCTGCCCTTTTAACTACTGAGCTAAGGGTCTGTAGCAAAATATTTGTTACTAGGCAAATCTTTGTGGTGTGCAAAATAGTATCAACAACATAAATTTAAATTAATATTGCAATCATATATATTCGAAAGCCAACTCAGTAGGATAACATTGCTATATAAAAATATCAACAGTGTTTAAACTTTTTAACAAATCAACAGTAAGTTTTGTCAGACGGTTTTGCACGATTTATTCGGTCTTCAATCAAACTATTGATTAGAACATTTTTCATAAATTTTTTTAGATTATAGAATCATTTTAATTCTATTAAAACTAAATCTCCACTTCAGAATTAGCTAACTAATTAAAATAGGAGCGTCTTAAACTTAAACCTTATATAATATCATGCTTTTGTACATACTTTAAGGCCATGTTTAGCTTATGGTTCAAAGCTTCATATTCGGAATAGCAGATCCAAATAACATATTATACTAGATAATATACCTCATATTGTTATTACAAAATTTGTCCGTTTAATACCGATGGCGCTGAATCAAATTGTTGTCACACTTTACAGTTAAAGTACTTTTATTAATACTTATAGCTCTTCAACAATTGCAGTCTTAAGTAATAGGTTCAAAATATATACCTTTCCATTTTACATATAACTTTAGACTATTTTATTTTTATTATACTGTGCGATTGGTATCAATTTTATAATACCTCTGAATATTTAAATGTATATAATATGCAAAATATGTATAGCATAGAAACAAATAATGGAATATTGAGTTTTGTATTTATTTATTTTGTTTTTTTTTGTTTTTATAGCAAGTTATTATTGTTTTTCCTTTGTTTTGTTTTTATTTTTTTTTTTTCATTTTAAAATAAATGAAAACTTCATCTAACTTCAAATTAATGCAAAAAACAAATTTTAAAGTTTTATTTTTGTTTTTTTTTTGTATTTTTCTCTCATTCAATTTTTTTTAAACCAATTTTGTTTCAAAATTGAAAATACAAAAAAAATCATACCTCTGTTGTATCAGTAATGTTCCTATTAAACTTTGATAATAAAATCCCCCATGGAAATTTTTAATGAAAAAATGAGAACAAAAAAAAAAGTGCCAAAAAAAAAACAAGAAAAATAAAAAGCTCAGATTTAGATTTACTCTTGAGATTATGAAATTGCTTAAAAGGATATAAACAAGAAAAAAAAACAACAACAACAAATTAAAAAAAATATATATATGTATATATATATATGTATATATATAATAAGAAAAAATTATTTCTCTAACTACTTGTTTGTAAGGTTTTTCACACACATAAATCATGTATGTGTAGGTGTATATGCATATTTAAAACAAATACTCTCACCTACAATGAAAAAAAAAAAAAAACCTTGAAAATGGTCCAATTTTCTCTGTCAAGAAACTATTATTAATAATACGATATACATATAGACGAGAATAATCGATATTTTTTTTTTGTTGTTGTATTTTTTTTTCTTTTTTTTCTTCATTTCATTTTTCGTCATTCCGTCTGAACATGAACGAGAACTATTTTGTCTAATTATATATTTTTTTCTCTTCTTTTTGTTGTTGTTGTTTCTTTTTTTCTTTTTTATTAAATTACGGTTCTCAGTTTTTTACTAATAATAATTCAGAAAAGCACTTGTAACATTAATAATAAACATTAAAAAATAAAAAATCAAATTATGGAAATAATATGGTAAAAAAATGTGCCACCATTGAAATTTGAAACAAAACTTGTTTTAACAAGTGAAACAAAACTTAAAGTTTGAAATTGAAGAGTACAAATGTACTTAACAGAAAAAAGCTCAGAGAAATTAAATAATTTCTATGAATGAATTGACTGTTCGGATTATATTAAATGCTAGTTTGTTTTAGTTTATGGGCCTGGGTTCTCCAAGGTTTGTGCCATCTTGTGAAGTTTTTGAATCTCTGATAAGTTGAAAGTTTTTTTTCAAATAAGCCTGTCATTTTGAGGGCTGTATTGAAATTTAACTAATTTGAGAAGTTTTAAACTTGTCACATAGGTACCCAAATTTGAGTTAACGCGATATCGCACGTATTTTATATATCGTTGTAGTCTATGCGGTGTTTTTTTATTTTAAGCGCTAACTGTTCAACTGTTAGGTTAACAAGCCTATCTATTATTATAATTGATCTTAATGAATTCCACATACAATTTAAACATGAGGTAGTAATGGGACTTATAACTTGTAGACACGTTTTAGATTTTCAATAGATTGTATCTGTCTTATTTTAGTTTTGTTTATATTGTAATAATTTCGTGTTACAGTTGTATGGTATTCTATATCTGTGAGTTATATTATTCAATTAAATTTTTTGTTTATATTTTGCTTTTGTTTATATTGGTATATTAATGTATTTTTTATTAAAAATATATAACTATTGATTAAGCCATTAACTTGAACCGAATGGCGAATGGTTGCTGCGTCGAGTCGAAAACTACATAAAAATATTTTCACTGCTACTAGGACTCGAACCCGGGCCTTTCACAAGAAAGGTCGTCATACTAAACACAGTGTCACCAAGCCGTGTAAATGAATTTTGTTTAAATAAATTGACACTAAAATTTGACCATATATGAACACCAAAGTTATTACAATCTAAATCTAAGTTAAATACAGAAGTTTGTGATTCGACAAAAGACACTTCGATTTACAAATTCTTTAATATTTTTGAGATATGACTGTTTAGTCATGTGCATTGAATTTATAAAATATATTTTTAAATCAATATATCCTGCCTACCTATTTCTTTAAAACTTGGGTTCAATGACGTAAATAGATGTAAAATTTCGGTAAAAATCATAGAAGTAAACTGTTTTTTCTTTTTAAATCTATTAATAATCATTTCTTATTCATTGATATTAATGAATAAAATTAAGATTGAAAAAAAATACACAACATAGTTTTTTTTTTTAATTAAAACGCTTTCTTTTGAATAAAAAAAATGCTTTACGTCTCAATTTTTAATTTAAATCTGACAGAAATTTATTTTCTAAAAATAAAACAAAAAAAAGTTAATTCACCATTTCAACTTTAAACAATTTAAACTTTAAAAGTAAATTAAAAAAAAAAACAAAGAAAAAAACTTCAAAAACAGCTGTTCAATATAGTTATTTCCATTTCATTTGTTTTAGGAATAAATGAATTGGAAGTTTTTTTTTTAAAGTATATAATAAAAGAATTGTGAATGTTGAATATTGAAATGACTATTTATCGTGGAATGAGGTGTGAAACATGCCGCTTATTGAAAAATATTAATATTGTTTTTTTTTTTTAAAGTATAAAAGACCTATAACTTGGCTGTCTTTATTGTTGTTCTCATTTTTAAAACTCATGAATCAGATATAATCGAGGG
The DNA here is from genome assembly GCA_963082915.1 of Dolichopus griseipennis. Classification (NCBI taxonomy): domain Eukaryota; kingdom Metazoa; phylum Arthropoda; class Insecta; order Diptera; family Dolichopodidae; genus Dolichopus; species Dolichopus griseipennis. The sequence continues at coordinate 62,087,944 of OY720442.1, forward strand.
GGGGATTTTTTATATGCAAAGTGTATCCAAAATGGACCATCAAAAAAATATGTTTAAATTAATGGAAAGATTTTTTAATTTAATAACGAATCATTTAATTAAGTTCTAAATTAAATATTTTTATAAACTGATAGCAAAATCTGGAAACCGACTGTTCACTATACGGAACCACTTATAACGAACTATATTACCATGCTGTTGCTTTGATTTTTAGTTCTAATAGTAAATATTGCCTGATAATATTAATTCTTTGCCTATTTTTGGGCTTCTTATTAAATTATTTTAAATATTCACTCTATTTTTATAATAGATATAATCGGACCAGGGTTTGAACCCGAGACTTTTTGTTTGAAAAGCCGCCACTTTATAATTGAGCTATCGGTCAGATGCTTTCTTTGATTTTATGACTGAACATTTGATACTAACAATGAGAACAGTTTCTCTTTTCATCGTAAGCTTTTTTTATTTTATAGAGAATGTACTCTTATCAAACTCTCAATAAAAGCATTAACTTCTATTTTATTTTTAAAAATATTTTGTATATAAATTATTCAAGATATTAATCTATTATATATATGTAATCTTGTTAATAAAGAAAAAAGATTTATATATATACATATATATTAATTATATATATTTAAAAAAACAACAAAACAAAAAAAAAACAAAAATTTAAAATAACAAATAATCAAATAATTTATTTATGTTTTTTTTTTAAAGTTTAAAATTTAATTAATTTATTTGATAAAAAAAATATTTTTAATATTTTTTCGTTTAATTTTTTTACATAAATTTTATATAATAGGTATAGTATATATGTATTTATATATTAAATTTAAATATTTAAAAAAAATCCCACGTTGTATGTGCTCCCTCGTGTTACGTATACTGAAGGTATACCGGATAGGATACACTCAGGATACATTCAGTATACGTATACGAAGTAGTACACGATCAGCATAAATTCTAAAAAAAAAAAACAACGAATAGAATTTATTTTAATGTTTAATTAAAAAAATAAATATAAAATGTTTATACCAACACTGTTATGTTATAAATTAATTGTTGTTGTAAATTATGTAGTTAATGAAATGTTATTGTAGATATTATTTAGTATTAAATATTTAAATAAATTTATAGAATTTAATTTATAAATATACTAAATATAATTTATAATATAATGCATGCTTATTATCCTTGGAATTTATTCCCATTTTTTGTTGTTGTTGTTGTATTTTAAAACTTGATTCGTCTTACTGCAAAATCCTGGATAATGTGAATGAACTGCGAAACTGCTGGAATAATTTTGATGTGAACTTAATTTAACTTCAAAAAATGTAAAAAAATTTGTATATTAAAAAATTCCTTTGTCTTCCAAATATATATATATATATATATTTATGTATATAGGTATGCGATTGAAGATTATTATTAGTTTTAAGTATTATTTAGTGGTGATGATAACGAATTAATAAAAAAAGAGAATAATCTGAATCCACAAGTTAAGTTTCACTTAAACTTTATTTAGTATATATGGAAAGTTTCTTAAATGGTGACTCTAAATGCGTATATTGTTCAGTTGGAATTGGTATTTATGTATATATATATATATATATTCATATTATTTTCCATTAAAATTTTTATCATAACTTTTTGTACACCAGAGGGAATTTTGTTGTTGTTGTTTTTTATCCTTTTCATTTTTAACAGTTTTTACATGTTTTTGTATCATTTTTTTTTTTTTTTATTATTATCTTATTTTTGTTGTTGTTGTTTTTCTGTTATTTTTTTTTTATAAATTTAAGATTCTGTATGTGGCATTAGAATTCTTTTTAAATATATATATATATATGTATATATATATATTGAATACTTTATGAAGGTTAGTATTATAAGTTTTTAAAAATGAAATGGCAATATAATCGGGTACTCTGGGTTTTTGGTGCCTCTCAATTCTGCTGAATTACATTTGGTGGCAAGTTTTTCATTGCTTTTAAATGCTGATTCTTGTATTTGTTTTGCATTTTTTTTTTTTTTTTGATATTTCCGGGTGGCAGACGGTAGGGCGCAATATCCATATATATACATTTGTCCTGATAAAATTAGAAAATAAAAAAATATATATACATATATATAAAAAAAAAAAATAACGAATATTATTTTATAAAAATTTTTGTTCTTATAAATGGCATCCTTTTTTCTTTTTCGATTCCTCTAAGGAGAATTTTTATATAATTTTATGTTTGTATATATTTTATATATATATAAACGGTATATTAAAACAATGTAAATATATACATTGTGTATATTGTAAATATGTATATATATATATTAAGCAAAAAAAAAAAATAAAAATGTGAAAATCATTTATTCCTTTAAGTATAAGAAAAAAAAAAGTTTTAAACGGTCATATGCGTCTTATATATATACATCTATATACGCCTTAATGCTTTTAGAAACATGTGTTGCAAAGTATATATATATAAATATATATATAAAGAGCGGGAAACGTTATATTTTATCTGCTATGAAGTTTTGTTTTTTATGTTTTGTCTTTTAATATTAAGACTTAACTTTATAATAAAGTAACACATTTTATACATACTAAAAGAATATTAAAAAAACAAATTTATATTTTCATTTTTATTTTTTTTTTCTTATTATTTTTTGCTTTTTTTCGTGTAAATTGCCTGCCTATTGTTGATATTTTGCAAAACAAAAAAAAACTAATATCTGAATATCTGAAGAAGATTTTTATATAATATCTGTATCTATAAATATTATATTAAATATTTAGAAAAAAAAAGATACAATTTTCTTTTTATGAGAATTTATAATTGTAAATGTTATATATATATATACATTAGTATATATATTTTGAATATGTTTTACATTTTATGCATTAAAATTGGGAAAAATTTAAAAATTTGCATCTTAAAGTGCGATTGATTAAATTATTTAATATTAAACAGACAATGTATCTATAGATGAAAGGAGCTCAAAACTCCCAAAAAAACATTTAATTAAATTTTTATGTTAATATGAATAATAAAAAAAACAAAAACAAAAATGAAATTATTAATAAAATTTAAATATCTATAAATAATTCATAGACTTAAATTTATTTAATATTAAATGTTGTTATAATTTAATTGATGGGGTTGGAATTGAAGCTTATAAATGGTATATAAATAGATACAATTTAATATTAAAATTTAATTGAAAGAACTATAATAAAATATAATTCATTTTAAAGAATTCAAATCAAAATTATAAATATAGATAGATTTTTATTATTTTGAATTTGTTATTAAGTGAAAAGTTGTAATTATATAAGAAAAAGAAGGGTTGTATAAAGTATATTAAATATATATACACCTTATTTAAAAATAGAACAACCATGTCTTGTTTTTTTGTATTTTTCTTTCCTACTTTTGTTTTTTTTTTTATTATTATAATTAAATGGAGTTCGTGGCAGGTTCTTATAATAATGCGCATGTTCTAATTAACGTTTCAATTTTTTTTTTTTATTTTAATTGGAAAATTGTAATGTACTGTGCTGTTCTTTTGACACTGTTAATTTTTTTTTGTCTTAAAATTTTTAATTTTTTTTAATTTTAAAATTCTAATTAATTTAATATCAATGGAATACTATATATATACAATCAAATGTTACCAACACAACATATTATAGTTGTAAAAAGATTCAAAATACTGAATTGAATTGTAAAATGTTTCAAAAAATATTGAATCAAATTGTAAAATCGATTAATTTAAAAAAGCATGTGGTTTTTTTGAAAACCGGTTACAGGTAACAACTTCTATTTTAAAAAACACAAATTTTTTTTTTTTTAAGTAAACTTCTAGGTCTAAAATAAGTCAGAAATATATAAAATAAACTTCGAAAGATTCTATATGCAGTAAAAATAGTCATTTAACTACTACTACTATACTTATAGTATAATAACTTCTTTTAATACAAAAAATTAAAAAATACAACAAAAATGTTTTAACAATATATAATAACTATTAAAATAAAACATTATAAAAGCTTTTAGCACATTATAAAAGCTTTTAGCAACATACAAACACAACACAGGTCTCATCATTCGCCTGTTGTATTATAAAAACCAAAAATAAAATAAATATAAAAACAGATATTAAAAACCGCTTATCTGAAGTTAAACAACATTCACAGACTTTCAATTTAAATTGCGCGATGATATATACATACACAAATATAAAAATAAAGGAGTTAAAATTATCACTTTTGGGCTTATCACAATCATCGTAATAAAATAAAAAAAGAAGAACAAGAACAAAAAAAAATAATAAGGAAAATAAATTGCAGAAAATATATATTGAGGTCATTACACTTCAAAAAACGAATATATGACGTATGTACATTGAACATATATATTTAGATATCGTGTTATTACTACCGCAAAATAAACAAAAAAATTTTTTCAACAAATAATTGATGTTTTTTTTTTTTGTATTTTTCTGTTTGTTTTCAATGTTACCTCGTTAGTAATGAATTTTTGTTTTAACATTTTTCATATTATTGTTTTTTTTTTGTTTTGATTGTAATTTTTTTTACACATTCTATCTTTTATTTTCATACATTTTTTGAATGTTATCAATGTATGCGTTCTCATTCATGATTTATAGCTATTGTATGTATATACAGAAAACGAAGAATTTTCTATTCTCGGTCTGGCAATAGCATTATAACAAAGTTATATATTAGCTATAAATATATATATCATTATTTACCATCCTATATTTGGTAACTGTGAAATGATTATTGTGATATAAAAGGATACAATCATATGCACATATATATATATATATATATATATAAATAGAAATAATATTTGTGTACATTGTACATAGATCAAAAAATAAAGGGAAGCCGAAATTATATATATCAAAAAATAAGCTGTACATCATTTGTTTTTTTGTTGTTTTTTTAGTATTTGAGTAGGAAAAGAATAATGAGAGACAAAAACAAAAAAAAAAAAGAATAGAAAAGAAAAAGTAGAAAATAAAATTACAGACATTTTTATGTTATATCTGGTAGTTACATTATACATTTTACGCCTCTCTAATCTATTATGTATTGAATAGGGTTATGGTAGGTATGATGAATGATGGATATAGGCAAAAAATTGGAGAATATATATATATAACATACTTTTTCTTTTTTTTTTTGCTGTTTTTTACTTTTTTGTTGAAATTTTTACAAAATTTGGCTCGTGTTGGATTTAAATTTAAAAAAAAAAGTTCTATACATAGAATTTAATTAAAGTAAAGAAAAAAAAAATTGTATTAAATTTGTATTTAATAATAAATTTTATTTAATATATCAAATATATATATATAAAGACACAAAAACAAAATTATATACAAAAAAAAAAAAAAACAAAGACACAAAATGACTCTAATTTAAAACAAATTAAATACAAAATTAATACAAAATTAATTTAAAATAGAAATTAAATCAATATTTTAAGTTTTTAAACAAGAATTTGAAATCTTGTATACAACAATATTAATAAATATTATATAAGATATTATATACTTGAAAATTAAAATTATTATTTAATGCACACAAATAAAATTTTCTAATTATAAAAGTATCAAATTATTGTACAATTGTAAAATTTAATTGTAAATTATAGAGTATATGTAATTATTTAAATTTAATATATTAATATTTAATCATTTGTATATACTTTTTACTTTTAACTTAATAGGTATATTTTAAATATTTAAAATTATGTAAGTAAATTTTTTTTTTAATTTCTTTAACCACCTTATAATCCAAATTACCTTTTAATATTATGTTATACATTCATTAATACTGTTGTTATACTGCCGTTATACATACACAGGTATATATGTACATCAGGTAAGTCTTATATGAACATTTCAATCAAATATATGTTTCTGCAATAAGCAATCACTTTTAAATTATCTAGAATGAAGAAAAAAGAAGAATGAAAATTAGATTATAAGTAAATAAAGTATTAATTATGTAATAATATATTGATTATTATTAAAAAATAATTATATTTATATATTAAAATTAATATATAACTCATTATAACAACACTATATTTTTTTATTAAAATAATTAAATAAAACATAAATATTAAATAAAAAAGAAAATTATTTATATTTTTTTATATTAATATAAATTATATACATGTATATAAGTGAGATATATGTGCATATATATGTGTAAATGAATGTATAGTTTTGGTGTATGATAAATCAATTGAATTAATTTTGGTTTGTTTTAAATGTAATAGTATCAAGGTCCCCTCATACAACAAAATATTTGTAATATATGTTTTAAAGAGTATTATATTTAAATATAAATTAGTGTTTTTTTAATTTTAATTTTATATTGCAAAATTAGACACTAAAAAAGTCACTATGCAAAAATATTAATTAAATTTATTTTTTATTTTAAATTTTATATTAATTTAAAATATGTTATAAAATTCACAAATTAATTACAAAAATATATAAAAAAAACATATAAATGTATTAATAAATATATGCATATGTATATATATTTTAATTTTGTATACATACATATATATACATATTAATATATATAATTAGCCAAACTAAATTACAAGCACAGATTTTTTTAATTTTATTTTAATTTATACTAAATATACTTTTAGCAAATTTTTTTATATTAGTTAGTATATTAATTTTCTATTTAAATTTTATAATTAGTATAAGTTCTAAATATTATATTATATATAAATACTTTTTTTAATATTACTTTTTTAATATATTGCTTTTTTTCTATTAATAATTTTATTTATGTAAATTAGAGCGATTAGAAACGATTTTTTGATTTTTTTAGGTTATGTTAGACCAAATAACTTTTATTAAATAAATAATATTCTTGAATTTTTTTTATTTATTTTTTTCTTTTTGCTTAAAGAAAATTTAGAAACTTGTAGAAAATTTCTGTTTTTTTTCTCTCTTTCCTTCTTCTTTATAAAAAAAAAAAAAAATTTTATTTTGGAAATTAAATGATGTTTTCGTATCAACGTTTGTCGACGCTTTGATATTTTGTTCATCATGTCGCATAAGTATTTCCACTACTATATTTTTATTTTATGCTATTCTTTTCTTTCTTTCTGTTTTTTTTTATTTTTATTAAAAAGGTACGTATGTATATGTTTCATAGTTAATATAAGATTTTTTTTTTAACAGTATGTACCTTTTTTTATAAATATATATGTTTAGTACACATTTTGATAAAGTGTGAAGGAAAATTTTATATATATAAATATAATATTTGCCGTATACACTTGCTTGTATAGGAAAAACATGATTATATTTTTTTTTAAATATATGAAATAGTATTAGTAAAATTTTCCCTATGCAAATATATATAAATTGATTCTATCATATATAGGGTTTTCTTTTTCATTTAATTTCGTTGTAAACCAATACATTTAAATAAAAAAATTGTCTTTTTTTTAAATTTATATTTGATAAAAGTATAAATGTACAAATTAAATATATGTATATATTTCTAAATACAGCCTAGCAAGTTAGTTCCTTAGATACAAAATGTTTTTTTTTGTATAAGAAAAGCTGTGTTTTAAATAAAGGGACTTTTTTTTTATACATATATTTAAATATTGACTGATATTGAATTGTATATATATGGTAAGTTATAAAAGAAGGTAATTTTATTCAGAAGACACTTTTGGTTTTTGGATTTAACTTTATTGGCTTATGAATAAATTTGTTTAAGATATCTTTAGTTGTATATCCATATATATTTTATTGTGTATAAAATATACTTTTAAAAAAAGTTTTAAATACAAATAAGATTTGTATATATATAAGGTATATTTTTAGATAATACTTGAGGAAAAAATTTTCTTGATAAAAGCTTTTCTTTTCTGAAAGCAAAAAAATAAAAAAGGGAAATTTCTTAATTGAACTTTTAGTATTTATTAAAGAAAATTTATTTCACAAGTGTTTTTCCCTCGATTATTTGAATTTTCAAACAGAAAGTATAAGAAAATGCTTTTTTTGAATGATAAAAAATGGCTTTGACAATTTATATTTATCAGCTCTATGTTACTATAATTTGTATAGCTTTTTTTTAATATTATGACTTGTAACATGTTTTTTATTTCGATTATTTGATATTTTAGATTTTCATTTAAATATGGTCGTATCTATTTAATTTTTTTAATAATACAATTATTATTTCATAAAGTTAGTACACATTTGAGATAAATTTTTATTATTAACGAACTCTACAGTTGAAATAACAAAATCTGTAAGAGTTTAGTGAGATGTTTAGGATTATAGATATAAAATATCTGCCATTATATAAATTTTCTAAACATTTAGTTTAATAAAATCATTCAAACCGGCCATTACCAATTTTATTTAATATATAAATTAAATTTTACCACCCTAGTTTTTAAAAATTAATAATCATTGCCTGATTTTACATAACCTTTCCCCTTTAACATATTTGCTACAAATACCTTGATTTAGATGATTATATATATATACATATATATAATATATAGGATCTGAATTCAGTCTCATTAAATTTCAATATTTTCAAAATAATATATTTAATAGATAACCAATTGTTAAGTTTTTTAAATTCTTTTAATTAAAGGCCAGTTAACTCTTTTGGATTTTATCAGGCCTTCCCTAAGTTACATATTACTATAATACATATTATAAGTGATTAAAAAGCATAATTTTCTTCTTAACTAACTTTCATTGAACAAATTATATAATTTTAAAATTAAATCGAAATGTATTACCATGGTAAATGCATCTTAATATAATTATTACACATTATATAATAAACATAATAAGAATACAAAAATATTTGAAAAACTTTATTAAATTAGTTTTCGTGAATAAAATACAATATAACTAGAGAATAATGGTACCAACAGCTGCTGCTGCTACTGCTGCAACCACTCCACATTAAAAAAAAAAAATATTAAAAAAAAGAAAACATCAGAACAAAATCAAATTCTAAAATTCTTTTATCAGACACGTTCAATTTTCTCAATTTTATTTTTTTATTTTTTTTTATTAATTTTCATTTTATTTTTAATTTTGTTTTTTTTTTTTTTGCGAAATTAACATTAGAAAAAATTAACCTACTGCAGAAAACCACACATATTTGCAATTTTCTAAAGGGTGTGAATTAAATCTGACATAAAAAACAAAAACAATAATACGCACAAAAAATTTGAGAAAATAATGAATAAAATAGGGAGACACCATAAGAGAGTAAATAAAATAAAATAAAAATTCTCAAAATTACTCTCATTATTAATACGAAAAAAAAAAAAAAAATAACAACCAGCCATCGAGTTTATATTGTAATTTTTGTATTCTGAATTTTCTCAATTTTTAATGTATAAAATGTCATATGATAGAGTGAAACAGAATTATAAATGGATCCGATTTTTTTTTTATATTAATAGTTTTTATTCATTCTAATACATGAAATTTAATGGGATATAACAGGCTCTAAAGAATAATAATGTGTACTTAAATATAGATATATAATTGTGTACATATAAATATACAGAAAATTATACCATATTATTATTGCTGTTAAAGGATTTGAAATAAAATAAAAAAAAGGGCGTGTCTAATTATAGTTACACAACAAAAAATGTGTATAATGTGGATCTATTAAAGAAAGAATAAGACAAATATAGTAAATTTATTTTTTTAATGATTGAATGAATGAATAGAAACGAATAAAACAAGAAAAAAACAAAAGAAAAATAAAATAAAAAAAAAATCTATAAAATATGGTTTCGTATGTGGAACAACAATGTTTAGCAAGTTTGTTTGTTGGGTAAAATTTGAACTGCTATACAGTGATTTAATCTACAATATTCATGTTTCTGGGTTTATTTTTATTAAATTTAATCTGAAAAATAAAAAAAATTTTTTTTTTTTTTGAATCCATTTTAAGAGGTATGGAAAGAGATAACATTGTCTTTTATATATGATTAATTATTCTTTCTCTTATTATTAAAACTAAAAAAAAGAAAAATAAATCAAAAAATGACAATAGCTATAAAATTTATAAATAGTAATTTTTATATTATTTTTTAGATGATATTTTATATTCATAATGAATAATTTTTTTTAATTAATTACTGATTATTAAAAAAATATTTTTTTTCTGTATTTTTATTTATTTTAAATTAATGTTTTTATATATTTTATTATATATATACTGTTATATGATGTTAATATTATCTTGATTGTTATTTAATGTAATGCAAATAAAAATATAAATCTGAACAATTAAATATTAATTATAGTTTAAATGATTGGTAGTAAAAATGTTAACATACATATATAAATTTAATTATAACAATTTTTTTAATAGTATATTGTATGTATGTTATTAAATATAGTATAGGATCTATAAAGTAATCATTGTTATATTATTTTAATTATAATAGGTAATTAAAAATAAATACACAATTTTATATTGTAGGTAGTTTGAATTGCATTCATTGGGTCTAATATGCGGTTGGGAAAAATTAAATTAATTGAAAATTAGATTGAATTTTTATTTAATAAATAAATTCCGTCGGTTTTTTCTATAAGAAAATTGGGCTCCTCCGTAGAATTTTCCTTTACAGAATTTTCTATCTAATTTAGGTAGTATCATTTTGCATAGAAAATCATTATATTTGAAATAATCTATATATAATGCTTTAATGATTCAGGTATGGAAGTAGGTAAGTAATTGAACTCCTAATGAATCTATGGGAATGATTTAACGAACTAAATTGAAGCTTTTTCAATTAACATTTTTTAAATTTATTAATTCGTTTCTAATAATTTCGAATTTTATTTTAAGGGTTAATATAATAGTTGCTATCCCATCGGCGGCGTAGTGATTAGGACGATGGACTTGCAACCGAAGAATCTCGAGTTGAAACACTGGTCGAGTCATATCAAATAAAAAATTGAATTTACAATTGATATCGTAATAGTTTACATCATAATATAAAAATAAAATATCTGCCGCTCCTGAAAAGCAAGGATTGTATCACTCGCTCATTACATTGTATGTGGTTGCGGGCATTTTATAAATAAATAACAAAAGTAACAATTCCTAAAGTTATATAGACTATAGAATAAGATTAAGAGGTGTCAAAGTAAAATTTATCAATCAATCTAAGCTAATTCGAAGTAAATGATTTATATTTTGTTAGGTTCTTAAATAATATTCGAATTAATCAATCTAAGCTAATAAGAAAACCTAATTCCAACTTCGGGACAATAAGGGCTGAAAGTTTTAATTAATACTAGTTTACGAATTTCTCAGAAAGAATAGTTAATTAATTTAAATATTTAGTTAATTTCAGGCTAGAAATTATCTCAATCAGATTATATTTTAATATTAAAAAATTACAACTGACATTAACGCTTTTGGTAGACCTTTAACAGAATCGTCAAAATACCAATTTTGCCAAATTACTGAAATACTTAATCGAATATTATACTTAATAGATTTTTATAATTCTATCTTAATAAAATATACAACAATATTATTAGGCATATTATGATTTACCGTCGCATATGCATATTTCTTTAAATATTTAATTTTACTTTAAATATGAAATTTTAAATTTTTTTAAGTTTTATTAGATAAATTTAATTTAAAATTTTTCAATATTAATGAAAATTGCTAGTTTAACTATTTAATATAAAACTGTTTCAGTACCTACTTCAACTTGAAAAATAATAAGCTACATTAATTGTAAACACCTTTTCGTCAACAATATTTTAGTAATTTATTAATCATTTAGTAATTTATAAAAATATTACATATAATATACTATTATTAAAGATAATTAAATATTTAATATACTTGCCAATTGTAATTATTTGTTTTTGTGATAAATTTAACGTTTATTTAATTTTTGAATAAATGAGTAATTCAAGAGTTGTTTTTTAATTTATACTAGATCAATGATCTATATTTTCATTTTGTTTACTTTTTTTGTAATTATATTAACTAATAAGTTCTATTCACTTCCATATTATCATATTTATAAATACGTTATAAAATATAAAAAATAACAATAATTTTAATCATTAATTGATTCTGAATTAATAAAGGGCTCACAGTTACAATATATAGTTATATAGTATATAAATGAATTAAAATGTAATTAAAATTCGTTCCATGCATTTTAATTCATAATTCAAATGCAATTAAAATATACAATATATATTAAAAATATTTTGCAACTAAATAATATGCATATCTTATTACCATTAATTGGCATCTTATAACTTTGAATTCACAATTTTATTAACCAATTTTATTTTAATAATAAGTAAAATATAGGTATAAAAAAGTAATACCTACTAAATTTTTGATTTAATATGCTACTGGCGTTGCATTTTTTTTATTTTTAATCTTTAAATATTTCAGTTTAATAAAAGACTTCCTTACATTTATTTAATATTTATTAATGCTATTAAATTAATTTTTGTCAAATTTGGAGTTTTGAAAAAAAAAAATATTCTTTTATTAGTAATGCAACATAGTTATAATTTAAATTTTTTTTTTTAAGTTTAAAATAAGTGTAACTTAACAATTTAAAGTCAAATAAAAGTTTATACTTTTAATAACACGATTTGTTTCTTTTTTAAATATTAATTTCAAAGTAATAAAACCTGTATTAATTTATATATATATATATATATATATATATATATATATATATATATATATAAAACTCGCAATAAACTTTTGATATTTATTATGGCACTACAGTTATAAAAAGCATAAACGATACTAAAATTCATATAAAAATAAAACTGCAAATTATGAATCCTTTTATTATATGTTTGTATGTAATATTATATATAAAACTATGTATATATATATTGTCCATGTATATATACAGGCTTTAAAACATTCATTTATGTATATTATATATATATATGTTGCATACATAAACATCATACATTAACACTATAAATTATTATGTAATTCCATGTTATATATGTGAACTAATGAAAAAACTAAAAGGAAACAGCCAGCTGCATTAGGAAATCTCAAAAAAAGAGCTGAATTTCGTTTCATTTCATTTCGTAGGTAACAAGGTATATACCAATTTTTGAATATAAGTCAAATTATAATGGTTATTATACGGTGCCTTACCATTTTTATGCAGTTTTTACCTTTAGATATTCTTATCTTTTATGAAATGAAGGACTCCTATCTATATTGTAATTTTATAGTATAGAAATGGTTTTGTATTTGATTTTGGTTTATTGTACAATGTATTTCTCAATTTAGCATACATTGCATAGTGTTGGAGTTAGAACGTTAACTGCAATTTCGAAATCTTTCATTACAATGAATCAAACAAAACGTTTGCATAGTCCGAATATTTAGCATTTGATAATAAAGTATAGTTGAATAATAACAGTATATAACTAACTCTTAAGTGAGTCAGATCTACTAAAGGCGAAATAGTAGAGCTACATACATATGAATGTTATAAGTTATATACATTTTATAGAATAAAATTTAAGTTGAAAGATCTCATAATAGCATGTTGTACGTAAGATAGTACATTTGGAAATTTTTATCAAAAACCCCTTTCCTGATTCCTTTTGTGAGTTGCTTTAGGATTTTTGCCTCTGATTTCTGATATTTTGACTTCATCGTCATTGTTAGTCTGAAAAGCGTGAATTTAATTGCTTATTCTAGTTTTGTTAATAACAAATGAAATAACACCCAAAGCTTTCTTCGAGAACCTACTATAAAATTTAGATTGGATCTCCTAAACAAATTATAACTAGTCAAAGTATTTTTACTAGCCCAGTTTTTGTAGTGGTATCATTTTCATTGTATCTAACACAAGTTAGACTTAACTTTCACAGTACTTAAGCATATACATCCATTTCCAATTAGTCAAGCAAGCTTGTGATAGAATTTATTTGTCTTAGTATATTTCTCAAGGTCCAAGCGTCGTCATCCATGAAACGGAGATGAATATAAACGACCTATTATTCCAAAATTCTTACAGTATAGTCTAATTTGTTCCTTTTCTATCAGAATGCAGTTTAAACTACCTTTTCTTTAAAACTAACTCTTAGAATATTATCTTGGCCAAATTTTGCCGAATCACCTGACCTCGTATTGCAAATTCACAAAGCCATAGATTTGTTTACCAGTAAAACATTCGGGGGTAATCCAACATTATAAATATTTGAAATAATAACGTTTTATAGATAATTTAAATTATAATTTTTGTACCAAATTATTTGAATCTTCAAATAATCAGAGGGACCCTTATACTATTTTTTTGTTTAAACTTGCTTAAATACAAATTAACAATGATGCACACACTTCTTTATATTAATTTTTAACAAAAAAAAAAACCTCATTTAATTCTTTATGTAATATAATCTACATATGTTTGTATATATTTGTATGTAAATAAATAATGGAATAAACCCAGTATTTATAAGGAAAATATGTATATAATATATAAAAAAATATTTAAATAAAGGAGTGCCTTTATATTTAAAAAAAAAAAAAATGTCTCTGCATAAATTTCACATATTTTTCAATCGCCTTTAAAAAATTGACTTGACAGAACAGACAGCATCTTTTGTTAGGTTCATAAATTCTATAAATTGTAGGCTAACAAAAAAAAATTTGTATTTTTCAGATTTATATATATATATTTTAGGTATATATATATAATTGGTTTTGGTCAAAAAGCCATATATATCTAATTCATTAATTATAAGTTTTGTTCTCTTGATTTTAAACACATATGCATATTAAATAAAAATTTCAGAAATTACAGTATGGTTCAAAAGTAAAACAATATATTTTGATTAATTTTTCTACTAGATGTAAATATCTATAATTTATAAACCTAGAAATAGAATAGAATAGGAATAATTATATTCAAGTATAAAATGTAGATTTTTGTGTAGTATGTTGTCTCAGTAATTTAAATGCGTTAATGTGTATTAAAAATATAACAGTTCGCGATAGCGTATTTGATTCAATTTGGCTTTAAATCGGGAGTTTTAATAGATAGCTAAAAATTTATTTATAAGTTGCAATTAAATTCGAATTACAGTCTTACCCCGGTTAACGTTGTTAAATGGTTCCAGAAAAAAGCGACGTTAACCGAAACAACGTTATGCGAAGCAATTATATAATTAAGAAAAAAATTCGCAATTAAATAGAATAAAAAGATTAAGAGAATTGTGATAATACGAAAATTAGACATTAATATAAAAACTGATAATTTTTTGTACAATTTTGAAAATTATGTACAAAAAAAGATTTTAAAATAACACCGCTTGCTTAGATTTTTGAAAAAACGGTTTTATTAAAAAAAAACGTTACAGCGAAGCCACACAACGTAACAGTAGGGTATGACCATAATGGTGGACCGACGTTACAGCGAAACAACGTTATTCGGGGCAACGTTATCCGGGGTATGACTGTACTAGAAATTTAAATCCATTCTTAAATAGAATCTAAGATATCTTTCGCCAAAATATAACAAGACCTATATAGATCTATAATATATTTCTATACCTATATGTAATTATACATATATGTTTGCGACAGCAATCGCTTGACTAAAATTTAATATATTTAACTAAAACTTGTAAAAAGTTACATAATTTCTTTTTTTTAACTCAGAACATTTTTCATTGAGCGGAGCATGCATAGAGTACGTGTTCAAAGATCTCAGGTTTAGTAAAACATGAATGAAGAGTGTAGTTTAAAAAAGTTTACAAAATTTCATATACTCAGATTCATTATATATTAAGTTATCCTCATATTAAAAAAGATTTAATGCGGCAGCTCCTAGAACCTACGGCACTATACATGCATTTTTTGATAAAAATTTGGCCATGAAACTCACCTATTTTTAGCAGCATTTCAGATAGACTTGTCAAATGAAATGTGAATGCTAATATAAAAAGATGAACTTTATGACAGCAACTAGAACTTGTTGAGTTAACTGGTGCACTTTTCAAGTTATCGTGTGGATTTCTAATTGATAAATCGACTCACTTTTCGATTCTCAGCCGTTCAATGTCACAAACGTAATGACAAATTTAATATTAACAATTTTAACTAAGCGTTCATGTGGGTACAAATAAAATACGGCTGAGAATTAAGCATAATTTTTATTTAATAGAGTTCCGAATTAAATAGAAGCAATAAATAACGGCTGGTTGACACAGTGGTTAGAGTACCGACATTTCATGAAAGTGGAAAAACTTTTATTTAGTTTTCAACTCGACTCTGCAATACCATTCGCCATTGGGTTCAAGTGAATGGCTTAATCAATAATTAATAATTACATATCTTTAAAAAAAAAATTCCTTAATAACACAATATAAACAAATAATTTAATTGAATAATTTAACTCACATATATAGAATACCATATAATTTTAACACAAAATTATTACAATATAAACAAAAATAGAATTGTATCTATTGAAAATCTAAAACGTTTCCACATGCAATAAGGCCTAGCACATAATCATATTTAAATAGTATGTGGAATTTATTTAATTACCAATTTATTTCTTGTTGTTTATCATTTTATTAAAGATTTCGTCCATGCCTGTTAATGCAAAAACTAGAATTGATTTTCCTGAAATCTTGCGAAAACAATCTTTTTCAAAATCTCCCTCAGGCAATAGTTCTAATTATTTTCTTTTCTTCTCTCTCTCATTTTATGCTGCAAGCATTTCATAAAAATCAAATCAAAAGATTCAAAGATTTGTATATAAAGTCCTTCCACAACATTTTGTTGTCAACTTTTTTCAAAATTTTTTATCATCAGTTGTTTTTATTTTAACTTAAGATAAAAAAAAAAAAACTTATTTCAAAAGAGAGCAATCATTTATTTAAAATATGACTTCACCAAAATACAAAAAAAAAAAAACAAAAATACAAAAAAAATAACAAAAAAAATCATAAGAGTTGACACTATTTTTGATTGTTGCACAAATCATTTGAACTTAAAGATTATTTAAAATAAAACTACAATTTGATTACTTTTATATTGTTTAGTCTGCAATTGTTTGAGGTTAAAATAAAATTTATTATTTAATTTATTCTCTTAATTTGAATTTAAGTTAATTATTTTAATTATAATTTAAGGTAAGTTTTATTCTTTAATTTAAAAACCTGTTATAAATTTAAAATTAAATGACAGTATATTTTAAGTGACTAATAAACCGTTTAATTCTTTAATTAATATTATAACACTTGTATTGTGTCGTGGAATTCACTATTTTGTTTTTTTTAAACTGTTTTTTTTTTTTAATTTTAATTATTCATTCATTCATCATTTTACAAAATACATAATAGGTACATAATACATAATATACAATTGTCTGAACTATTAATGAATATACTGTATTGTAATATTTTGTGCATATTTAAATTACAAAAAAAAAGTGAATGTACGTGATTGCTAATGTTAATGAGTTAGTTAAACATTTTCGTGTAAGAAGTGTTTTGTTGGTTTTTTATAAAATTGCATTTAAAACATTATGAAAATGGAGAGGTTTTTGTAAATACAATTCCTTCTAGTGATATACGACCTATGTCCTGTTAATAATTTGTCTACACATTACAATAGATATGAAATACAATTGTTTGTTATAAACAATATTTATAGTAGGTTGAAGACTTTACAAAATATTATATTTATGTATTATATACTTGGTATAATATTATAAATAATTTTCAATTATCATTATTTATATATTATATAAATATTTTATATATTTTATTAAAGATTGGTTTTTTGGAACCTGTCGAAAAAAATCACGTCTGAACAAAAGATAAGTTTTAATTTATTAATTTCCTGTTTAAAATATTCAAAAAAAAAAAAAAATGAAAGATATTAATTAAAGTATCTCAATTATAATAAAAATTATTAAAAATCATATCATTTCAATAATTTATATATTATTTTACCTTATATAGTAATGAACTTTTGTATTAAAATGATATATGTATATTAGTCAGGTTTATTTTAAAATTTTAAAGAAGGTCAGATCCAGAAAACGGAAGAATATAATTTTAATTAAAAAAATGTAACGTCTCCGTTTGTTTTTAAAATCTAGAAGTGTTTATTTTTTTTTTTTAATTTAGAAGCAAGTTTTAATTAGAATTTAAAAGGTTATGAGAAATTTTAAAATACAAGATTTTGCCAATTGGCTTTATCATATTTCATTCCATCAGAGCGCTGTTCCGTTACCTAATTAGTTGGGAGGATAGTACTATACGCCTTATAACATATAGAAATGTCTTAGGTATAGTAGATTCAATAGATACAGTTCTATTAGGTTTATATTGTAATAATTTTTTATTTGATTATATGGTATTTTATATCTGTGAGTTATATTATTCAACTAAATTATTTGCTTATATTTTGTATTTGTTTATATTGTTATATTAATGCATTTTTTATTAAAGATATATAATTATTAATTACTGATTAAGCCAATTATTTGAACTCAATGGTGAATGGAAGCTGAGTCAAGTCAAAAACCAAATAAAAGTTTTTCACTTTCACTGGAATTCGAACCCAGGTCTGTCGCATAAAAGGTCGGCACTCTAATCACTGAGCCATGCAGCCGTTAATAATATTATATAACACAATTGATTATTTGTTATGTCCCAATCGCGAATGGCAGTTATATTGAACTAAAAATCTGTTGACCTTTTTTTCTTGACACTCGTGTCTGAAAAATTTTGATTTCTTACTGTACCTTTAGTTAAAATAAAAATAGCTAATTTTAATTTAATTTTTGTTCTTGTATTTTTGTTCACCATGTATTTTAATATTTGGGTTAAAATTTTGGGTTAAATTCCACAATTTCGTTGACCTTTACCTGATTTTTGTTGTGACACATCTGTTTCATTAATAAGTAAGAAAAGCTCTATTGGTTTGTCGGTGTTACATAAAATTTTTATTTTTATTAATTTATTTTAATTTAAATAAATACTTAAAAAGGCCTAATATTTCGATTCGTAAAGTCTTGAGTATATTTAGAAGCTACAATTTTTGGGTATTTTTAACTTTATTTTATATATTACACTGTATAAAAACTTTAAGTTTATCAAATAATTATTCTTTTAAATAGAAATACAGCTGTAGGAATCTAGTTTTAAAATCACTGTTTATATACGCATATTTAAATTTAAGATTCGACTTAAGACTGAAAAATTCATCTTTACAATATGTGCTCTTATTCAAGAACTATTTATTTTTTATTTTTAATAAACCCCAGTGAAGTTACTTGTAACCTTGAGTGGTAATATCATATAGAACTTTAAAGTCTGCCCAATGAAACCAGATGCGCTATTTATTTAATTTCAAACCTTTATTTGACCTATACTTCCACTTAATTCTTTCTCATGTATCCACTTCTGTATTATAAGTGTCCTCTATCCGCTTATTCTGCTTTGTAATATGAAGTACACTCTAACTTTTGTATCAATTATGTGCTAGAGAATTTATTATGTAAGATCAAGAGAAATATCCCGTAGATCTTCGCGCCAAAATATCTACATCCATTATTTGTACACTCCAACTATTGCATCCATTTTCGAAAATCCGAACTGACCTAAGCTGCATTGCACCAACCACATATCAGTAATCAAATAAATAATCATTTTTTGATAAGTAAGTGTTTCTATATACAATTTAAATTTAATTGGTTTGTTTCTCAAATTTGGTTTAGGTGCAATGAAAATTTATCAAAATAAAGATTATTTGATAACTTGATTAGTGATAAGTTTTTAGTATAAAAGGGTCCTAACCTGGATTAAGAGAACAATTCCTATAGTTTTAAAAATTTGTAAATGTTGACGACTAGTTCAAGTGCATTTTTATGACATACATTATGTCTGTATATATGAATATGAATATTTTGGGGGTCTTAATTCCATTTGGACCAAAATGTGAATTAAATTCAAATAAAATTTTAAACTTTATATGTTATAAATAAAAATTTTAAATTCAGACACAGGAAGGAGGTTAACTAATTCCAACAATGGATGCAATTCTCTCATTGTTAAGAATTTAAAGCCAAAGAAATAAAAAAAAAACATGAGTAATTTTTTTTACAACGTTTGGTTTTATAAGCAATTATAAGCTTTTCTTAAACGTTATTTACGTCTGTTTCAATATTTTCATTTTATCTTTTTTATAAAAAAAAAACAATAATAAAAATAAAATAAAAACTTATTTCTAATAAGAAAACAGAAAAATGAAACGAAGACAAGACAAAAAATGGCACCAGAATAAGCAAAAAACACAAAAAAAAAAAACAAAAAAGGGAGTAAAACAAAATAACAAAATATTTTATTTTATTTTTTTTGTTTTTTTTTGTGTGCTGTTTTTGCAAAAATAAGGAGCGTACCAGGACGTATAAATTTAAACATTTTATAACCTTCTACATATATTTTTTTTTTTGAATTAAGAGGAAGAAGAATAGAATGAAAAAGAAAAAGAAAAATGAAAATGGAAATGGAAATAAGAAAGAAAAGGTTGATAATTTATTATTGCAAAGAAAAATCGATTTTTATGTTTCATTTTCATGTTTTAATTCAGAGCTCGCCTTTTGTTTCTATATCATCACTATTATTGTTTTTATTTATATATTAAATACGTATAAAAATATAATATAGTATATATATATATGTATATTTTATAGATACATATAGGTATATATTATATAGATAACTATAACTATGTATGTAATATCTCTATTTAGAAAATGCAAAATAAACAATCTAACAAAAAAAAAAATGTATCTGAAAAATTTTAATGAGAAAATAAAATAAATTTAAAATGAAAGTTTTATTTTTTTTTTGTAGTAGAAAATTCCTATGGTTAAAAAATTTTCTATAAAATTATGTTAGAAATTGTTCAAAAATTAATTATACTATATATATGTATATATAGATAAAATTCCATTAACTATTTAATTAAAAAAAAAAAAGAAATTTAATATTATGTAATAACTATAGATGAAAGTGAATACGAATCACTTTTTCATAGTTACATATCCATAATTATTAAGTGAATTAGAATTTCGAAAAAATTCACAAAGTTTGCTTTGCTTATTTACCTATTTGACACTTGGGCAAATTTCAAAGAAAATAACCCCTTGATATTTATTTAAAAATACATATTGTAAAGTTGAGTTCAAAAATTTACATTACTATTATTTTGTCAAATCTTGAGTTTAAAATCACCTTCAATTCAAAGATAATATATAATTCTAGAATATAGTACCGGAGTTACATAGGTAAATCGTCTGTTATTTTTATCGCATGATCACTTAAATCACTCGCATCCATACAAAGTATGAGGAAATACCATTGATGATTCTTATATGTTTTTTCTGAATGTTAGCACTCTTATACTTAAAGTTATTGAACTTAGAGGAATGATAAAGAAAAGAAGGTTACGTTTTATGTATGAAAATTTAAATTTGATATTTAACTTTTATTTTAGCTTAAAATCTTCTAATTCTTGAAACAAATAAAAAATTGCACAATAATATTGAGAGGCGTTCCACAAAACATCTGCTTCACTAACTTCCTATTTGATAAAAGTGTTCCAAATGTAGCAAAAAGTTATTTAAAGAAAACGGCTTTTTATACCCGTATAACTATAAGTCCAAAGGGTGTACTAAATTTGCCATTATGTTTGTGACGCAGAGAAGGAGGGGGATAGATTGAGACTCAAAGATATGAATCGGATAGGAATCAAAAAATAAGTCGATTAACTTATGTATGTCTGGACGATAACTCAAAAAATAAAAGAGCTATAGGATTTTGAAATTTCCACAAATTCTTTTTTATGCAAAAGCCGTCATCGCTATTGAAATCCAGCCATTTTAAGTCACGCGTTCACGAGTACCTGCCATACAACTTCTTTTTTATATGGGCATTACTCTATACCTATTGAAGCTGGGTGTCTGAAATTTTTCCAAAAGTAGTTTAGTTTTATGGCCAAAGTTTGTGCAAAATTTAGTTGGTCTATTGCAGTGGGTTCGAGTAGCTGCCATACAACTTCTTCTTTTAAATGAGCACTATTCTACACCTAATGAATCTCGGTGTTTGTAATTTTGCCAAAAATAGTTAATTTTATGGCTAATGCTTCTGCAAAATTTGGTTGGTCTACTGTTGGGTTAGAGTAGTTGCCATACAACTTCATATTTCACATGACCATTACTTTATACATAATAAAGCTAAATGTTTGCAATTTGCCAAAAGTAATTACCCGTATGGTAAAATGTTTATATTACTATCATACGGGTATCCCAGAGTTGATACAGTCTACTCTTCCGCACTTTTCCTCGTTTTAATTAAAACTTTAGCAAATTAATAATTCATATAATATAAATATAATATATAACCCTTACTATAATAGTCATATCGAATTATACGCATAAAATGTCAAATATAAACATTTAATTATTAAAAATTTATGTATTTAACTTTTTATGTTTGATTCTGAAATTTTTAAATTTATTTTAATTTTAGTATTAGTTACTTTTAATTTTTTCCAATTTAGTTTGCTTGTATGTTATGATATCTTGATGAATGATTTTTTAATGATAAAGAATGTTTATGAATATTTATATGAAATGTCATACAAATTTGTGATAAATATGAACTGTCATAATATCTTAAAACGAGTTATGAAATTTTGCTTAAGATTGCTTAAAATACTGTCAAAACTCAACGAATCCGATGCTCAAAAATAACATTGTTATTTTTAAAGAATGACATTTAAGAAGCGCACACAAAATAATTTAAAATACTAAAGCAATACCTCTTAATATTAAGTGATCACAACTCGCTTAACCTTTTTTCGATGACCTTTTAGAAATATTCTTCTATTTTTAGTTTTACCACAATTTTTACCTTTTATTTAATCATAAAAATTATTTTAAACCTTTAAAAATATATAAATTGAATAAAACTCAGGTTAAAATTAACTAAAAAATATAATTGCCATAAAAAAACAAGATACTCTTCAAAAAAATTTAAAATATTTAATTGTAAAAGTCACAAAAAACACCTTCATTGAAAAAAAAAACCAAAATAAAAAATCTAGTTGTGTCAAAATTTTGTTGTTTATAAAGTAACTGCTTTTTTACGATTGTTTGAGTGTTTTTTTTATTAATATTATATAGTTTGTTTTGCTTTGTGTGTTTATGTATTTGTTACTTTTTTGTTTTTTTTTTTTTGGTTTATTCTAAAAAGTAGTAAATTGAATTATATACGAACTATCATATAAATAATAATGATAAAAATCACAAAAATTTGAATTAAAATCATATAAAAAAATATTTATTTTTATTGTTCTAAGCCGCAACTATAACTACAAGTTTATAGGTAACAAACAGTTAGTAAGGCATTTTATAATGTATATATATATATAAATTAAAAGATACTTTACTAAAACAGAAGTGTCCTTATAAAAACTATAGATACAGTAAAAAAAAAAACAAAAAAATGCATATAATTACAATTTTATTTTTTGACACTTTCAAATAGATTAATAAAGTTATAAAAATATATTTTATGCTCTATGTATAATAAAGATTTATATTATATATTCATTTATATATATATATATCAATATATATAGGTTTATATATAAATGTTTAATAATAAAATGGTGTTAAATTATAATTTATTTAATATTGTGATTATATTTTAATAAATTAATATGTAATTAAATTATTGTAATAAAATTTTATTTTCATTATATTTTAACTCAACACTTTTTTTTTAACCCTTGAGTGGTTATTCGATTTTAAGAGGGATCATTGTGTTTTATAGTGAAGTTTGAAATTTTTAGTATCAATATTTTGTTTTATTACTTTACGAAATAATAAATGGATTCTTATAGTTGGGATACCAGATATCAGTCTTTAAGATAGTTCTTGGTTTTTAATATTTAAGTTCAGTTGTAGTGGCTATCTTAAATAAAAGTTGACGAAATTCGGTATACTAAATAATGTATTCAAACTTTTAAGATTCTTTAAGATACTTTTAAAATACTAAAAAGTAGCATACGTACGTTATAGCATTTACATTTTAATAGCAGTGGCTAACACGATAAACATATATATAATAAATATTCAAGCTCATTGTTCGGTCCTAAACTTCTTTTATTGAAAAAGGCTCTGTGATGCTCTGTGAATGTATTTAAATGCCGAAGTATATAAAATACCGAAATAACAAAATCTCAAATCAAAATTTGAAAAAAATTATTATTTTTATTATTTTTATAGATAAATGTCAAAATTTC
>OY720442.1:62112579-62220812 GCA_963082915.1 Dolichopus griseipennis
TTTATTGCTTATAAAAACGTCAAAATTTTTGAAAAAAATTATTATTTTTATTATTTTTATAGATAAATGTCAAAATTTCAGACTTTGTAGTGAAACATTCTACATTCTAATATTATTGATTTAAAATTAGATGGCTTTTTAGAGTTGAATTTAAAATCAGAGCTTTATGTCTTTTACAAAATGTCTATATATATTTATATGTATATGCGAGATTCTAAATTAGTAGGGATTTTAGATTTGGTTACAAAATCGGGATTATATGATTTATCCGGAAAATGCATATATGCATATATGATTAAGAAAGGATTTATAATGTGTTACAAAATCATGAAATTAATAATTTGTTAAGCATTTTTAATTTTTAAAAATTTGTTTGCCGTTGAGTTTTGGATTTTTTTTTCAAGTGGAAGTTTTCTTTTGGATTTTGCAATTTGGGATTTTCTTATAGGCTAAAAAGTTATTATTATATTATTATTTGGGATTTTGTGTTGGCGATTCTGTGATTTTGTTATTTGGGATTATGTACTCAACCCCTTTGTAATTCTAGACACATCAGTAATCATTAGATTCTTCATTTGAAATGCACTTTTAATATGGGAAAACTTATTTGAGAAATATGCCAGATACAAGGTCTTAAACCTGTAAATATGCTTTTCGAAATAAAAACATTTTGAAGTCCGCCTTTCTCGGTTAATAAAGCAAACATGTACGAATTGAGCCTTCATTTAAGATTAACTCCAATTTATTCCGAACATACTTCCATCTCTCTTCGTGCTTATTTGTCGTATAATATTATCGATCATAATAACAATATTGGAAACCGTTTTCATTGCATACTTATGCTGTTGTTGTGATGTTCGCTTGTGATACAAGTTAGGCTTCAAACTAAAAAGAAGATTCGAATGTTAAAAAGAAGATTACAATTAAAAATAATAGCATATAACCAAGGAATTAGAAGGTTACAAGTTTTCAAAATAATGATTACACCAGAATTAAACCTTTTTAAAATGTTCAGTATCCAAGTATCGAAGTTTCCAAGTGTAATACAGTAAGACTTTCGGAAATCCCCATATTTTAATTAAATCGAATTGAATTATTTTTTATATTTTAAGAGTAAGGAAGGAGAAGGTACTGTTTCTAGGAATATCGAAGAAGTGGTACTAAAGTTACTTTAAAAGATTGCATTTAACTTTTGAAAAAGAATATTATTCAAAATTCGTAAAAAATAGTTTATAAGAGCTAAATTGTGAATTATGTAATTAAAATAAATTTAAAAACAATATGAGTAAAAATAATCTAAAAGAAAATTATATAACAAAATGGTATAGTTTTTTTTCTAAAAAATTTTCCAGCATTTCTCCATATGTTTTTTATCAGTGTACCATTTTAAGTAGCATGTAGACGGATTAAATTTTTTTTAAAATAAAAAATATAACCTTTAAATTGTCATTTGACTTCACACTGCTCTTATAAATCTATTTAAAATTTTTTTAAAACCAATTTTTACTTCATGCAACCAATTTTTTTCTTCTATATACCGACATTAAAGTTGATTCCAGATTTGGCAGGCACTTCAAATCTAAAACATATGGAGGAATACAATAGAAGTTCAATGTAACCACATGAAAGGGTTGAATTTAAAAAAAAAAAATTTGTAGCTATCACCTAGTATATAGAGTACAAAAAAAAATACTTTCATTATAAAAGTATTATTTTACATCAAAAAGTAACTAAAAGTAATAAAACCGAATTCTTTGTGTGAGATTTTTTCAATAAACTTCCTTGTTTCCTTGCTGCATTAAACAAATTTTTTTGTACTCTGTTCCTTTTATTTATTTGGTTCGAAAGGTAAAACCAAATATATACAGGGTGTTTCGCCTAAGAAATTAAATTTTCCAGGGGTGATTCTTGAAACAAAAACGAGAAAAATTAAATTGGTGGTATCCATTTTTGAAAGTTTTTGAGATATGGGGACTTATGTATTTTTGTGTTAGACATTAGAAATAGGCGTATAACTGTGGTATCTCGTGTTCTACAATAACTTTTTTGTTGCTATTTGGAAGCCTATTATTTAAGATTAATATTCAGAAAAAACTAGAAAACTAGGCTGATTACTTTTTAAATTTGATTAAAAAACATATGAAAACTTTATATAATTTTAATAACAGTTTTTCTTTAAAAAATGCCTGATTAAGGTACCGTTATTATTTCAAATTACAAGAATGTTCTTAAATTTTGACTTATATCTTGGAAAAGGTAAGACTTAGGTTAAAAAATTATGGTTTCAAAATTTGAATAATAACAGTACCTTATTAGGATCTTTTGTAAAAACAAGCCGTTATTTTTAAAAAACATATTAAATAAGCTAAAATCTATTTATATTTTTGGTTTTTTTTGTTTTCCTAAGGGAGAAAAAAAACCTTCAAAAGACACCTGAAATCCTTATCCCCCAGGTAATGTGAGATTTTTACCCAACTAAAACAACTTCCCCCCGTAGCCATAATAATGGGATAAGCACCCTAGCTTGCGAAGTATAATGAATGAAAAGTAGGGATAAGACATAAATATATATATGTCTATCAAGGGTTGAATGGGCAACCTAAAAGGTATAAGTTGACTTCCTCTTGAATTTTTCTAGATCATATGTATTGAGAAAAACATATGTGGATAAAGTGTTCCAAAATTTGGAGGTGCGACTTAAAAAAGAGTTCCTAAATTTCAGAGTTCTTGTTCTAAAAAGTTTTACTATATATGAAAGAGATTGAGCTGCTAACCATGTGTTTGGGCGGTAGGGTTTGATTTTTGGCATAATATTTTTAATTTCTTTCGAAATATTACCTAGGAGTTATTTATAAAATAGCAGCTCTTACATTACGGCGGTGACTGAAAGACGTTAAGTCTTTTGTGACGGTACTATCGTCGAGCAGCTTTCTTTTGTATCTTATCCAGATATTGAAGTGCGGTGATATATATGAGAATTATACTAAAGTCTCGGCCGAATGTAGAATTTATTTAAAAATAAAAAATTGAATATGTAATTAAATTAGGAAAACAAGTCCTTTTACATATCCTTGAATAATAGGCTTTTAAATACATGCCATATACGATTTTTTCCATGTATTGATTTCAGGAATCACCTCCTCAAATATATAAACTCTTAGATGAAACACCCTGTATATATTTATATAAATATATAAATTCCGAAAAAAAAAAACAGAATATCCATTTGTAAATTACATAAAATTTAGAATTTATATACATAAATTTTTGTAAGAATGTGTGTAACAGTATACATTTAGATACATCCATTAAATTTGGCCTTTAAAGTTACAAAGATAATTGCGAAAAAAAAGGGTTTTGTTTTTTTTGATACTTCATAAGACTAACGTTAATATTCACTGATATTTGGGTATTTATATACATATATATATAGGATAGATATACATATAAATAGAGCAAAATCAAAAAATTTCCTCAGCTCCGGAAATTTTTAAATAAAATTCGTTTTTTTTTAACTTAGACAAGGGTACTTGGTTTTTGCTTCAGTCTTTTGGTTGTTGTTGTTTTTGGCAACCATATTAAAATTTTATTATCGATGTCATCCTGAAAAAAAAAATCAAATGTATTTAGTAAATATGAACCCAGGACCAGTTCTTTGGAATTTTTTATGCTCAGTATCTTTTTTTATGATTTTTAACCTTCTAAAAATATTAAAAACAAAAAAAGGAAAGGGTTTTTTCAGTTTTTTGAATAAACGCTGTTATATAACTTTTAGTCAAAAATTCTTTTGAAATCCTTTTTTTTGACAACAAAATTCCATATTGCATAAGTTCAGATATAATTGTGCATGCAGAAACGAATTTTGTTAAATAATATCTCAAGAATCTCCTAAACATTTTTTTGTATTAAAAATAAATTGTCCTTGAAGGTGTAACATTATTTAGTTACACATAATTAAAATTATATATATATATATACTTATACTTGTGTATATATACAATTTAAAAACAAAATTAACAGGTAAAAAAAAATAAAATTACAAATTAAGTAAAGTACTAAAGACTGTTTATTACACCTTGCGGTGTCAACAGTTATATTTTTGTCTTAAATTTAAAATAAAAACAAAAAAAAAATTAAAAAAAATTCCTGAAGAGTTAAAATTTACAAGCGTTTTATTATATAATTTATAATAGTATAAATTTTATTATAGTTATTTTAGTTAAAAAAAAAAAAACAAAATAACAAGATAATAAGATAAAAATATTACAGTACCTGTTAATTTGGAAAATTTTTAATTTTTTTTGAAAAAATAACGAACAATGAAATTGAATAATCGTAATGTGAACAAAGAGATTTTATTTAAAAACTCAATTACATGCCTATGTTTAATGAAAGAGTTTGTTTGCAATAATGTATAAACCTGCATGTACTCGTATAATACTGACTGAAATTTTAAATTTAGTTGAAATTTTTAGATCGCGTTAGTTGTAGCTCACATTTTTGAGGCTGTTTAAGTTTATTATTAAAATATTGAAAATAAATGTATTTAATAATGAAATATAGCTCTTATTTATAAATAAAAGTATCTGATTAAAAATATCTAAGATAATAAGATGTTTAAAATAACTATAGCTTATACAAAACCAAAGTGTTTTCAGAAGTATTAGTGGGTAATGATTGTGTGTGTATTACAAATATTCAACTCAAACTTCTTATAATAAATTATTTATGAAACTATACAAATCATTATCATCATTATCATCACATTATATATTTCATTAGGATCTTCCGATTAAATAAAACTTTTTTCAATTAAATGAAAATTTTTTGCAATTTAATGAAACTATTTTTCCATTGAATGAAACATCTTTCCAATAGAACGAAATCTTTTTCAAAGTAAATTAAACTAAAAACATTTCCAATAAAATTTATTTTTAAAAATTAAATTTTAATTCAATAAAAATTAAAACATTCATATGCACAAAACTGAAATAAATAAACACTACTAACTTGCAAAATTACTATTTGATTATGGATAAGGTCAAAATTCACACAGGTAGAGATGTTGAAGAAATAATTACGAACAATGGCTCCATTTTAAAATTTTTACCACTTCTCCAGTGCTTAACCCAATAGAGAAAACATTTTCTAAAATAAAATTATATGAGTGATACCGTGATACCGAAATTGAGTATAATCTTTCCCATACGTAATTAACGAAAGTACAAGTGTATTAACATCAACAGATTGCTTCAAAATGATTGACCATTACACTTAATCAGCATTTCAAAGCTTACGAATTTGAAAATTCCATGTCAATTTCATAATTAGAACAATCGTTCGATGTCAGCTGATTAACATTTTAGTTGTGGAAGATTATGCTAGATCTTGTATATAATACAAGCTAATATACAAGTATATACAAGTATATATTAAACAAGCATATGTTTTTATTTTCGAAAATTATTTCCATTGGCGAATAGAGTGGTAAAAGTTTTGGAATACATACATTGTCCGTGAATATTTCTTAAATTGCTTGTCTTTTCTAAATTGTTGCCTTATCCATAACCAAAAACCAATTTTAGAAGTTAGTAGTGTTTATTTATTTCAATTTTCTGCATGAATATTTTAATTTTTATTGATTTAATTTTTAAAAATAAATTTTTTTGTAAAATTTTTTTAGTTTCATTTACTTTGAAAAATTTTTCATTTACTTTGAAAAGATTTCATTCCATTGAAAAATAGTTTCATTCAATTGGAAAATAGTTTCATTTAATTGGAATAAAAATTTAATTTAATTGGAAAAAGGTTTAATTTTATCGGATCATTATTAAATCAGCTTGTTTGATCACAAAGTTGCTAGTCGCGGCTCACTTATTTATGTTTATAAATATAATTAACAATTTGAGTGCGAAAATCGCTCTAGTTTCGAGTGCTTAACGTCATTAAATTTTGACATTTTAATCTTTAATTATTTGATGCCTGTTAACATACGATCGTAATTGTAAATTAAAAATTTGGCAAAACTTCCGGAAAGGGGTTGTGAGCTATCAAGATGGCGTTATCACATAACGGTACTAAATATCTCAAAGTTTCCGAATATATATACCATTAGTGGCGATGGCGCCATCTAGTGGTCGAAAAATGCATTACAAAATGTTCCTAAGATTTTGTAGCATTTTTATTAAAATGTTATATTTTTCCTGTAAGACAATAAACTGGAACCAACATCTTACAATATTGTAGGGCATGATATTGTCTTTCATAAACATCTTGTTTCATCTGGATCGGTGCTACCATTTTTGAGATATTGCAATTTAAAGTGAAAATTTAAAAAAAAAAAAAAAAAAAAATCAAACTTTCAAAAAAACTACTATAACTGTGAAATTTTCAAAAACACCCTGTATTATTATTATACCATTAGAAAGGTCTCTTAAAACTCTTTCCAACGATATATAATAAGTATGGCATATGTTGACAAAAAATCGCCCCACCAGAGAACATAAATGCAAAAATGACACAACAATTTTATCAAAAAATACATTTTCATACTTTATTTCTCATAAATTTATTTTGGCTTTTTGTTTTCCAGTTGAAATATTTATTTTAAAATGTAAGAATGTACTTTATAGGTTGATAAAACATTGAGTTAGGTTTTAGTAATTTATTTGGAGGGATTTTGGAGGTGACAACCTCATAGTTTTAAAAATTTTTTTATTTAAATATGTATGTAAAAATATAATTAGAAAGGACCTTAGAGTTAGCTACAAAATCAGAATTATTCGCTTTTTCCAGAATATTTAAAAACATATATACACACAAGAACCTGAATCAGGAGGGATTTTAGAGTTGAATTCTAAATCAGGATTACCGCTTTTTCCAGAATATTTATATGTGTGTTTGTATATACAATGTTAGAAGAGATTTTTAAGTTTGATTCTTAATCAGGAGATCCGCTTTTTCCAGAATATTTATAATATATGTGTATATGTATATCCAATATTAGAAGAGATTTTAGAGTTGGATTCTAAGTCAGGACTGCCGCTTTTTCCATAATATTTAAAAATATATATGAATATGCCAGATTCTGACTTAGAAAAGATTTTAGAGTTGGATTCAACTATTAGAGCTGAATTAGATATTCTTTATTTATTTATTTGTTTCATTATTTTTAATTATTTGATGCATCTTAATAACTCACATATTATTATATATAAATAAACAAATAAACGTAATTAGGTATATATTTTAATTATATACTGATTAATGCCTATTGCCTACATATTTATGTGCATAATGTAAATTTATATTTTAGTAGATTTTTTTTTTAGACACTACGTATTACGACATTCCGCTAAGTTTTGAATACAAATTCAATTTATTATAAAGGTTATCAAGTTATCTTTAGTTAAAATAATGAAATAAAAATATAATCCCTATCTGCTATCACAAATTTTAAACTAACTATAAAATCCCTTCTGATTAAGGAACTAACATACATATAATATTATAGACATATAAATATTCTGGAAAAAGCGGTAATCTTCATTTAGAACCCGCCTCTAAAATCTCTTCTAATATTTGATATACATATACATATATAAATATTCTGGAAAAAGCGGCAATCCTGAATTTAAATGCAACTCTAAAATCCTCCTAATTCAGATTCTTATAATCTGATAATTTAATAATATAAAGGATTATTAATAATAAAAAGGCCTTTCTAATTATATTTTTACATACATATTTAAATAAAAAAAATTTTAAAACTTTGAGGTTGTCACCTCCAAAATCCCTGAAAACAAATTGCCAGAACCAAACTCAATATTGTATCCAAAACTAAAATGCATTCTTACATTTTTAAATCTGCCAAAAAGGCAAAATAAATTTATGACAAATAAAGTATGAAAATGTATTTTTTAATAAAATTGTTGTGTCATTTTTGCATTTATGTTCTCTGGTGGGGCTATTTGTCAACATATGCCATACTTATTATATACCGTTGGAAAGAGTTTTAAGAGACCTTTCTAATGGTATAATAATAATACAGGGTGTTTTTGAAAACTTCACAGTGAGAATAGTTTTTTTGAAGTTTGATTTTTTTTTTTTTTTTTTTTAATTTTCACTTTAAATTGCAATATCTTAAAAACGGTAACACCGATTCAAATGAAACCAGATTTATATGAAAGGAAATATCATGCTCTACAATATTATATGATGTTGGTTCTAGTTTATGGTCTTACAGGAAAAATATAGCATTTTAATTAAAATGCTACAAAATCTTAGGAAATTTTTGTAATGCATTTTTCGACCACTAAATGGCGCCATCGCCACTAATGGTATATATATTCGGAAACTTTGAGATATTTAGTACCGTTATGTGATGACGTCATCTTGATAGTTCACAACCCCTTTCCGGAAGTTTCACCAAAAATTTTTTTAATCCTGTAGTACTAGTTGACTGTGACTGCGAGGTTTTGGAAAATGATTCGAAAATCCTGCATGATAACATATGTTCTTGGAACAAATTTTAAAAGAACATATCAGTTTAATATATTATATTTGTCATATTTAGTGCTGTGGATATCACGGTATACTGTTGCATTACATTTAAGCAATTGTAAGAATAAGTTCGGAAAGTTGTAAAATTTTAAATTGTTCGAGTTGTGATAAATTTTTTTAACATTTAATTTATTGTTTACGATATTAAATTATCTGATATTTTACTATAAAAATATTACGTAATACAATAAGAATAGTACCTTCATATTTATATTATATACATAATCTATTGTCAGATTGGCAATTACGTCAATTGACAAAAATTAATACTTATAATCCGAAAATCGTTAGGACTTTTTGTTGCAGTAAAGTGAAAAAATCTGCACTGGAAAAATTAGTGTTAGTGTAATTTTGCAATAATTATAAAATCAGATACATAAAATTTCGGATAAAATTAATATGTATGCATAATGTAATGTACTAACTCTTTTTTATTATGTATTGTTGAATACTGTAATTTTATATGTGATTTCTAATTTATTTTTAACTAATTGTTAATTCATAATTAACTTTAACTAATTTACAAGGTCCTATGTTAGGTGAGTTATTATTTTATTATACAAATTATTCTTAAAAAATTTTTACTAATTTTCGGTCCTCAAATTAAGATAGTTTTCTCTAGTAACTATGGTAACTAAGTTGACAACGTGCTTTTTCCTCAAAAGATTTCAATTTCCGAAAAAAAAATTTCCATTTATATATAGATGTAAAATACCAAAAGCATATTAACATTTTTGTTTTAAATTCTACCAGCATATTATTCGACATGTTCAAATATTATTTAAGTTTTTGCTTACAACTTTTTGTTACTAATTAATAGGCATACATAGTATTATAGTAATATAATATATCATACATATTAATTAATAATTTATTATTAAACCTGTTCAAAATTAAGAATTTTAAAATAAAACAAAATAAAAAATAGTATCAAATTTCATTCAATAAATTGAATTATTATTTATGAAAATGTATAAATGTTTATATTTTATTGTAAAAATATATCTTGGTTAATTTATTAATATTTTATTTTGTTTATATAATTTATTAATACACAATTATGAATTTATATATATGCAATATATATTATAGTTAAAAATAAAGTTTCGTGTGTAAACAATACAAAGTTTTTTACTTTAATGAATAACAAAAATCAATCTAAGATAGTTTAAGTTCATTAGGTTACGGTAATCAATCAATAATAATACAAATAAGGAAACAACTGTAAATTGATGTAATTGACTTAGTAATACCCTGACAAATTCAATTGAAAGTTAGACGAACCGCCCTTTAATTCATATCAGGAACATTAAGCAAACCGGACAGAACTATCTAGTACCAAATTTAAAGTTGCTATCTTTATTAATTCTGAATGTTGGTTCTTATGTTGGTTAGATCTAAGGAAACATGTGACAGCTTCTTTGAAGCACAACTTTCTTGAATTTCAGAAACATAAAGAAAGCTGAAAAGAACACTCATGTAGCAAAAATCAAGTTGATATATTTATCAACTTCAAAAATATATGCTTAAAAGATCTTGGGAAGCGTGTGATAGGTAGCCCAGCCGGTAGACACTGGGATAAGAGTGCAACTTTCATTCAAAATAAAACTTTTATCTGGTTTTCGAAATCGACTTAACTGATTTAGCCAAAACACCTTATCAAAGTTAATATATCCTTCACCTATTTTGGGTGTATAGAGATGATAATATTCTTTGAATATTTTTTGGTAACCTTTATTATATAACAAATTTCAGTTCAAATTCACCGATTCCAAAAACACAAAAGAATGTCAAAGAATTTATACATATGACTAAATAACGTGTAGGGTTACAACTCCTAGGCGACATAAATCCACATTTAGTGGAACATAAGTTGCTAAGGGACATTTGACTTACTTTAAAATATTTACGTGGGACATAAGTCATTTCAAAAGTGGGTCATTTATTTATGAATTCATGTATGCCAAACTTTGATTTCAAAATCTGAATTATATGTGTAGGTTGTAGTATAAATGTAGTTTACATGTAAAATTATTAATTGCTTTTAAATTTTAGAAAAAAGGAATACCCCTGAATTCGAATCCAACTCAAAAATGAACGCTAATTATTTTTGATATTATATTTCAAGAAAGTCTGTATTGTATCTGTCACTGATCTTATATACTGATCTTAAATTAAATTTTCAGCTGAGAACTGAATAAGGGGGTTAAGACAAACCGCTCTGAGTCAAAACTCTGAGGATTATAAATCTACTAGGGGCTTATAGCTCATTGATATTTTTAAATTAATTTGGGAAATTAAAAGGTAAACAAAACCAATAAATTAATAACTGTAAATGATAAACGTATACGTATTTGTAATTTAAATTGAAATAGAATTTATACATATATCAGTTCTTGTGGATATTTGGAAATTGACGTAATTTTAAGCATACTTAAAAAATATTTAAAGTTTTTGTAGGAACCTTAAGAATTGTGAAGATGTAGTTAATAATTTTAAAAACCATCCGCAAACTAATTTAAAAAAACTAACTGAGTGTATTTATAACTTAGTTCAATAATATAAGAATTATATAGAACTTTTTTCAGATTAATTAAGTCCATAAATATTATTGAATTTGTATATTCAATTAAATCTTTATTGACTTAACAATGTACAGATACAATTTTCATTATATGTAAATAAATAAATTTTAAATTTCATATACATTTCATATAGTGTATTAAGTACTTCTTTAATTTAAAACGATCAAATTACGTCATCCTTTAATAAAATGGAATATTACTTAGAACTGTATTTATAGTTAAATTAAATTTAATTTCATGTCCACTACACAAATTATTATTATTTAGATTTTAGATGATAATTTTAAATAAAAAACTATTCACAATAATATTATTTGTATGATTGAAACATTAAAATCAAGTCATTGAAACATTTATGATTTTGCAAATTTTGTAGACACTAAATAAACAAAACTATTTAAAAAAAAAACAAAAACAGAATTAGAAAATAAAAAACAAATAAATAAATAAATTGTATAGCGCCTGGTGGTTTCAATTTTCAATTGGGAAAAATGTTCATATTCTTAAAAAAAAATATCAAAACAGAATCAAAAGTTATGGGTTACTTCCAATCTAAACGACTATTAATCAATTGAAAGTGATAGTCACTCATTTCTATAGTCTATGAATGCAAGAATGTAAATTGATCTTGTAATAATCTAAAAAAATATTAAAAAATAAAATATTAAGAAAAAAAACAAAATATAAAGCAATTATTATGCATTTATAATTTTTGCACAAAATCACGTTTTGCAAATTTATGAAGTATAATTTTTATTATGAGAGTTGGATAGACTTATCAATAAAATAAAAGAAAAGTATAGGGTGGTTAAGAAATTTATGAAATGGAAATATATGGATTAAGAAATTTTAGGTTTTCAGAACCTTTCCCACTTTAATACATGAATTCAAAATAGAAAGGTCCAACTTTAAATAAGATTTAAAACGATAAATAAACGCTGGATGGCACAGTAGTTAGAGTGCCAACTTTTTATGCGAAAGACCCGGGTTGTGAAAAAACCTTTTTAGTTTTCGACTCGACTCAGCTACCATTCGGTTCAAATTAATGGTTCAAATTAATAAACAAATGCAAAATATAAACAAATAATTTAATTGAATAATATAACTCACGGATATAGAATACCATATAACTCAAAATATTACAATATAAACAAAATTAAAATAGTATCTATTGAAAATCTAAGACGTTCCTACATGTTTTAAGGCTTAGTACTATCTCAGGTTTAAATTGTATGTGGCATTTATTGAAATCAATTCTAGTAACACGAATGTAATAGACGGGCTAATTAGCCTAAAAATTGAACAGTTAGCACTTATAAACAAAACTATATATAAACGAGGAAGATTATAGTTGCCCTTGTCAACTTTTAGATACCCGTGCGTGTATTAAATATATAAGAAATTCTTATATTGCAAATGAACTGTTTGACAGAAAATTCAAAATATTTGTTTTTTTATATTTAATTGAAAAAAAATTAATAAAAAAAAATGAATTAAAAAAAAAAGATGAATTTAAAAAAAAAATATGCTCTCAACGAGATTCGAACCCACACTTTCCAATTAAAATGTCGACGTCTTAACCACTAAGCCATCGACCTTATATTCATCTCAATTTTTTTTTTTAAATTATTATAGTTGCGATGGTATCAATTGTTTGTTTTGAATAACTGTTTTGAATTTTTTTAAAAATGTTTTAAAAAAAATAAATAATTTATAAATGAGAATTTTAAGATGAATTTAAAAAAAACAAAATTTTGCCCCAGCCAGGAATCGAACCGAAACGTTTTGACTACTAGTCCCATGTCCTACACACTATACCATACAACAATTAATAATTTGTTTACAAAACGAGTTTTTATTTATCTCATTTTTTTTTTTTTTTTAATAATTCTAGTTACTATGGTATCAATTGTTTGTTTTAAATAACAGTTTTGAATTTTTTTATAGAAATATTAAAAAAAATTAATAATTTTTAATATAAATGAATCTTCTGTCTAATTTTCTATAAAATAAAATTTTTTCAAACATAAAATAAATACATATATTTTATTAAAAAAAAAATAGATAAAAAAAAATGAATTTAAAAAAAAAAAAAATTTTCCTTAGCCTGAATTCGAACCGATACATTTTTGCTACAAGTAACATGTCCTAACCACTACACCATGAATCGATTAATAATTTAACAACAATTTGTTTGTTTTTATATTTGGTTTCTATTTCGTTATTAATTTAGAAAATACTCATAAAATATCGAAAAATTTGTATGGCAGCTACCCGAAGCCTTTCTCCGATTTTAACCAAAAAACATAGGGAACCTACAAATTGTCTAAAAATTACTTTGTGAAAGTTTCAGAACTCTAGCTCTTATAGTTTTTGAGTTATCGTGCTGACGGACGGACGGACGGACAGACGGACGGACGGACGGACACACATAGCTAGATCGATTCACTTTTCGATGCTGATTCGATACGTACCCTTGACACTTTATCTAGCTCTTATATTTCGATGCGTTAAAAACGGAGGAGTAATTTTAATATACCCGATGTTCATATATGTATGCACGGGTATAAAAAAATACAATTATATTTTAAAAAAAATAAAAATTATTTCGACTTAACCAGGGATGTGTCAAATATTTGCCAAAACGTTTCTGACATGGAATTTATCAAAAAGCTTGTATATTGATGTTATAATTCGATACTCTAATCCATAAGTCAATATAAATATACGTATATGCATATTAAAGTTACTTTGTATATTAGTTGCATTTTTTGATTATTTGCATACTTTTAGGGGGTTGGATCTAATTATTCAAAGGCTATGCTTTTGAAACTATTTTAGCTTTAATTTCTATTCCCGCCACATAAACTTTTAAGTTTTTAAATAGTATTCCAAACATAGCTCCTTTTATTTTTAGATTAATCATTTTACATTATTTTATGATTTTGGATCTTGTTGTGAAGATGACACATATACACATACAATATTGACAGATACAACTAATAATCTTAAAAAAAAACAAAATAAAAACAATTTTTTTTGTTTTATTAAATTTCCACGTGAAAAAACATTTTACATTGTCTTGTCGAAGTTTGACCTAATTATGGCCACCAGTCCATCATTTAAAATTCTCCCCTATACTATTTTATTTATTACAAAATAAATTATTTTTGTCCTCCTCAATTCATGTCTAAAACAAATTTTTTTTGTTATTTTATTGACTGGAAAAATGAAAACATTTATGAAAATTTTATTTTAAATTATTTGACGCTATTCTAAAACCATGTGACAGTGACAGCATTTGTTTTGTATTGTTTGGAGGCTTAAAGTTTCTTTTTTTTAATACACGGTTCAGCGATGTCATTATTATTGTACTAATGACAAGTTAATGATGTGTTAATGAAGTAAAAATGAGTTAAAACTTATAGATAGTTTAATAATTATATAGAATGTAAATAATTGTTTCTTGTTCAATAATTAGTGAACATTTTAGTTAATATGTTAAACAATTATGAAATTTTATTTAAATTTAACTTAATCCGCCATATGATAAGCTGTAGAAAATATAACGGCGCTGTGTCTCTTGAGAAAACATTTAAAGAAAGTGTAAGTTAATTTAATAAAAGGTAATTTTAATCTGCAAACTAAACGTGTTCTTAAAATTATGTATTATAAATATTAAGGTTAATGTTCTGAAGTTTTAGTATAATATTTAAAGATATCCTGTATAAAAGGTACTTAAATGTGAAATTTCATTAACCTAATGACGTCACTACATCAAAGTACCGTAAACTTAAAATCAAAAGATTAAAATCTGTCAAACGTTTATTTTGGTTTTTTAAGTAAAGTCAAACCACATTAAAATATTATCACTATTACATTTAACCCTTTAGTGCATTTGACGGTTGAAATATCTTTGTTTGTTCTGAAATTGTTGTAACTGTTAAGATTCAAATTTTAATTAAATTATGTGTAACTTCTATATTTAAAATAAATTTTGAATAAATAAGTTTAATGAATAAAACTGACACCGAATTGTGAGAAGAAAAACTCGAAAAACAAAGAATTTATTTAAACTGATGTCAAAACTCACTTTTTCAACTGAACTATAATTGAACTGATTTTGTTATAATCATTGGTTCTATTTATTGGACCAAATATTAAAATTTAAATTTATACTATTATGATACTATTTATTACACTCAATATTACACCTAATTCTATATATACAATTAAAACATTAGTACTAGCTGTTTTAATAGTTATATTTTATTAATATATA
The DNA here is from genome assembly GCA_963082915.1 of Dolichopus griseipennis. Lineage (NCBI taxonomy): Eukaryota > Metazoa > Arthropoda > Insecta > Diptera > Dolichopodidae > Dolichopus > Dolichopus griseipennis. The sequence continues at coordinate 62,128,009 of OY720442.1, forward strand.
ATTTTTTAATATTTATATAAAAATATTAATTTTTGTTTATTTCATTAATTTGAACCCAATGACGGGTGCTAACAGAGTCGAGTCAGAATTTTTGTTGATGATAAATAAATAATCTGCACTCTAACCCCTGTACACGCAGCCGTTAACTTTGTCAAAAATGTACACAAAAATAATAAGAACAGAATGCAAAATTTTATTTAAAAATTGTAAGAAAAGTAAAATTTGGAAAAGCCCTTATAAATACGCAAATGATTTATTCTACTTTATGCTTATATAGTTTCGCTTAGTGCCTTAAATGTGTCTATGTAATCTTTTTAAAATCTCTTGACTTTTTGATTCCTTGCATAATAAAGTAATTGATAGTTGATTATCTTACATCTAATATATAATCTGGTTTGTTTTCATAATTCTTAAAATTGGTTTATTTTATTAATAATATAATTTATTCAAGGGATTTCCATGTTTGTCCGTTTCTTGTTAGTTCTGCTGTAACTGTTCGACCCCAGGAGTTGTTAGATCGGCTGCGCCAGCACCTTTTGCAATTGGGCTTAGTTCATCAAAGGCGGCTCTGGCTCTACGTAGTCTGTTCTTGACATCTTCTTATGAACCTCCATGGGTTGTTAATGTCCTACCTAGGTAGGAGAAGCTGTCAGCATATTCGACCGATTGTTTTTCTATTGTGGGCATTATCTATTGATCACATCGTAATTTTGTTCAATTTTAAGTAATATAATTTTTTAATAATATAAATAAAAAATTTGGTATGTCTATCAACGTATGCCAATTTAGTAGGAATATGTGTAATACTGTACTCTTAAAACCTTTTTTCTATTTTGAAACATTTTAAAAATATTTTGAAAACCTTATGATCATGTGAACAGGAAATAATTTTATTAACAACACTCAAGGGTTAAACAATTTAGTATACGAGTATATATTAAGTTATAAGGAAATTCGCTAGTGTCAGTCAAATTATTTTTTAAATAATTTGATCTTCAATTTTAGTGACATAATTTACAAAAAAAAAAAAAAAAAAACGAAAAGACAATGTTAAATTTTGACATCCATAATGACCCTGTAATAAATTAAAAAGAATATTCAAATTAAAAAAATTTTATATATACATATATATATATATACTTGTATATGTTACACTTTGTTATAATTGTATTTTTTCATTACGGAATGAGAAAAAAAAAAAACGGTGCGATGGCAAATTTTTTTTTATAAACAGAATGTTGTATTTTTAGATTCTGATTTTTTCTTATTTTTTTTTTAGTTCATTTTTTAATTTTTAATAAATTTTTTTATTTTAATTTTTTTTTTTGTTTATTAAAAATTTAATCTTTATAAGACCATTAAAAATTCAAGATTAATTTGCAATAAAATATGTTTGTTTTATGGACCATTGGCGCTATTAAATTTGATAGCTAAAGTTATGTAAATTGAATTGTGAAATAAGATTCAATAAAAAAACAACAACAACAAAAACAAGAAGAAGAAAAAAAATTAATGAAAAGATTTTGAAATATTAGTGAATATTTTTGCTTTATTTTTACTTTGTGAGATAAGGATGGATATATATATATAGGTATATTGTATAAGTACATGTATATATAATACACAAAGTAGTTTTTTACTTTCAGACATGGTATTTATTAAAACAATTTGTGGTTTTTTTTGGATTTGGTTTTGTTACTAATTATCAAAATAAACATGAGACTTTCAGTTTTTTTTTTTTGCGATTTTTATTGTTGTTTTTTTATTTTATTTTTTTAATAATTTCTGTGATATATTTTTTTTTTTTGTGTTATTTTATTTTAAATTTATGATTTTAAGTATTTTTATTATTTTTATTATTATTATTATTAATTAATTAAAATTTCAATATTAAAGTATAATGAAACACTATATATATAATTTTGATAATGCATTAATTACAATTAACGTAAATATTGATAACGAACTAATGTATATATATAATGTCCATTAATTATTATATAAAGTATGGTAAGATGAAAGTTTTAGACAGAGTTAAATAGGCTATAAAAGAAATCTTTGATCTTTCATTATTATGAATTGAAAATGATTTAGTTTTTAATGCTATGGTGACGTGGCGGAAGTCCCATCGTGAAGAGCTTCCATAGGGACTCTTGGCTCTTCTTGATGAGTCAGAATTCCATATGGGACTTTTGCCGTAGTTTTTTTTTTGTACCATATTTACATGTTGGAACAGGGGGTCATATTTGATTCGTGCTATTAGAATTGATCTTAATGGATTCCACACACAATTTAAACATAAGACAGTACTAGGCCTTATAGCTTGTAGAAACTTCTTAGATTTGCAATAGATATATTCAATTAAATTATTTGTTTATATTTTGTATTTGTTTAAATTCTTATATTAAGAAATTTTTTTTAAAGATATATAAATATTAATTATTGATTAAGCCATTAATTTGAACTCAATGGCGAATGGTAGCTGAGTCGAGTCGAAAACCAGAAAAGGATTTTACTTTCACTGGGATTCGAAGCCGGGCCTTTCGCATGAAAGGTCGGCACTCTAACCACGGTGCCACCCAGTATTCTGAATACTAAGATTAGATTCTACATGCACGGCCGTAATCTGACCTTCATAGTAGAATGCACCCAAGCCTTAATTATATCTGGTGCGTTGGTCATAACCTTAATATATTATTTCAAAAATCTCATAGGACTTTTGACATACTTTAAATAGACAGAAGCTAATAGAAATAGGACTTTTGATAGGTACAGGGTCTTAACTTCCAGCATGCAACATAAGTTCCTAATGAACCTTTTACTTTGAAGTATTCACTTGGGACATAAGTCCCTTGACAAGTGGGTCATAAATTTCTTTTGTAAGTAATTTCGCCAATAAATAAAGTTATATATTTATTTTTATATTACTAATAACCCCTCAGCTGAGAATTGTTTAAGGAAGTTATGACCCATCGCTCTCAAAACTCTCAAAGTCATAAGTCCTTTTAAATGAGTCATATAAGTCCCAAGGGGAATTATTCTGTTTCTTTTAGATCTTTCTATTTTGGTACTTTTGTCTCACTCATTTCAATAATTCAGAAGTCCCGTGGAACTAAAAGTCATGGAACTTTTGACACGTCCCCATTATAATTATATATATACATACATATGAGATTAAAAATGCTTAAAGAATGCTTGTATTAAAAATGTTTAAAGAATTGAACTTTGTTCGTGAAGAATTTTACTACAACTATGAGGGAAAAAAACTTTTAATATTCACAATAATTTGCTTCATAATAAATGCTTATAGTATAAAACATTGTCTGATAGCATCTATTCAAATTTTCAGTTTTTTTTATATTCCAATTTTAATCCGTTTATAAATATTATTTTAAATATATTATAATATATATTATTAAGATGTTTAAATGATTAAGTTTATATTTTATTGGATTGAAGCGGTTATAATGATATTTAATTTAGTGACTCATATATGTACACTCGTATAGACTGGTAATTGTACATAGTAATATAGGTTGTATTTAAATATTAAATATTTTGATAAAAAAAGTTAGATTTCTAAATATAATTGGAATTATAGATTCAAAAGTTTAGATGTGAATATAAGTGAACATATGGAAATTTTTAAATAATAAAATAGATATAGTTTTTAGAAATATATGTAAAAAATTTTAGATTGTTGGTTAAAATTATATAAAAAAGAATATGAAGTAGAAGAACTTCACATATGGATTTCCATTTACATCATTTCTTGTCAACTTATGAATTTCATTGTAGCACTATAGGTTAATACAGTGATTGAGAACAAGTAAAGAACCTAGTAAATTCAACCAATATCCAACCTGGTTACTTCGTAGTAGCTTCTGTTTTTATTCATTTCGCTGTTCTCCATCAGATCTGTTAAAATCAACATAGAACGTGTATAGTGTACAATGAACATATTACAGTCCTTTAGTTTACAGTGAAATGCGATACCTCTTATGGTGTGAAAAAAATAACTATTCATATTATAAACGATCATAGTGTTACTTCAACCCCCATTTTAATGGACCATCGCATCTGCTCAAAATAAAAAATAAAAGTAAAACCTCCACTCAAAGTTTTAGAATTTAAAGTGATACAAGCCGTGTAAGTGACGATCTTCTCTAAACCGAGGAATATTTAGATACCGAGGAATAGTTTATAGAAATTCCTTTCTTAGGCGTATTCATTGAATTAAAATAATAGGATTTAGTACATGATTGTGTTTCTGGACTCATATGTTTCTAAAGGCTTATGGTAGAAGATAGAATAGTAAATTTAAATGAACAACTTTTTGAACTTCACAATTTCTAATGCTCTTTTACAATTTTCCAGTCATAACTGCAATTTTCCATGTAGTACAACAAGTTTGGAATTAAAAAGAAGATGATTTTATGGAACCTCAAGCAATGAAGGGAGATTAGAAGAGCCTCGTAATTTACTTACTAGCCATTCGATAGTTCTTAAAATATATTATATTTTACATTGTGCTTATTGTACATAGATAAATTGTAATTTCCATCAAGCCCGGATAATTTGATATTTCTTGTCAAATATATCTTTAATTCAGTATTATTAAAATGTTTAAGATTCAGGTGTTAAATTTTTTTTTAAATTTTTAACTTACTATTGTTTTTATAAATTCATACACCTATTTAAATTAAAAAAAGAAAAAATAATAAAAAAATTTCCATCTTTAATCGAATATTTCACAAAATTCTGTGGGACTGCGTAAAGAATTGAATCAAAAATAAAAAAAAAAAAATTAAAATAATATGAACTGTCAACTAAATTAAGATGAACAACCTATTAAATGTGGGAGTTGTGAATCAAAACATCAAGTTTATTATATATATATATTTAATCTAAAGATAATATAAAATCTTGATTATTAATGGAAAATAAAATTTACATGTGCGTAAAAATGTAGAAAATTGTCTTAAATTGAGAATTTTTTTTTAAATTGGATTAAAAGAAAGGGTTTAATCTTTAACAAATAGTTATTATATAATTTAATTTATTCTATAAGTGTAAAAAATATACCAAATAAATTATAAATTTGGATGTAGGCTGCGTAAATATATTTTTGTTCTTTAATATTTTTGGAAAAAAATTAATTTTCTCCCATACTTCTGCAGTTTGCTTAAGTACAATTTGTGGTTCTAATAAATTGAATTACCAAAAGTGTAAGATTTTCTCAACGGCAACAAATCATCCCTCCAATAAATCGGTTTAAATATGAATTAAACGTTCATATTTAATTAATCTTTCTATATTAAAAGTTCGTACAATTTAATGTAGTATTAAGTGTAATTTCTCATAAAGTACTCGGGTTTAAACCTTGGTCGGATCATATCTAATAGAAAAATATAGTTTGTATTAAAATAATTTAATAAGAAGTTCAAATGTCATTTATTTTTATTAATAATATCAATATATTTTACAAAGACAGGTGGCAGAATTCCTCTAGAATAACTGAGCAAATTCATTTTGTATTATGTTTATAAGCTATAAAGCTTCCTAATATTTTTGTAATAATTTTATTCTTAATTAAAAAATAAATTCAAAAAGAAGGGAAGCATTAAATTAATCAAAAATTAAATTATTGTCAACTTTGCTAAAAGAACAATATTAGTGTATTAATTTCGGAAATCATTTCTTAAGTAATATAATTGCTGAAGTAATGTATTGATTCGAAGGTATTTCTTCGATGTTTATCTAGACTAGGTTGCAGTTTCCTTAATCGTTATGTTCATTAAGCCGTCGATTACTCGGCTGTAGCTATTGTCTAAGATTATAAAATTACAAATTTTATTTCTATACGGGCAATCTATTATCTTATAGAAGATTTGTTATTACATATTTATTTTAAATAAATTTTATTTTAAATTACAATACAAACTATTAATGTAATTATACATTTTTACGAACAGACCGGGGTTTGAACCAGATACCTTCCAGGTGAAAGGTTGAAGTCTTAATCACTACGCTCTTGGTCAGATAAAGCAAAATATATTAAATAGCATCTTAATAAGAAAAATAACAACTGGACCCTATAATTTTATCTTAACTCAATATTATAATTCTAGGGCCCATTTCGAATTCATAAATCTAAATTACTCTCGTACAACATTTACCCAATTTTACTCCCACAATATTACTTTTGACATTTACAGTAACATAGGTATATTGCAAAAATTATTTAAGATAGTAAACCTTCAAACATTGCAAATAATTTACTTTTATCTTAATATACAAAATGGCTTTTTAATGTTTAATTTTCCGTTTCAAAAAATTTTCATTAATTTTTATTAATATTTATTACATTTAATATATGTATTATTTTATTAATATAAGAAGCAATTCATTATAAAAAGAATTCATTTATTTCGATTGGAATTTAATTAAAACCACAATATCCAATGTACCCAAATAGCACCCATTCACCATTAAAATAATTGTTCTCATATAAAAGACAAATAAGTTTTTAGTTTTTATTAATAAAACACTTAATTTGACCACAACTAATGGCACACCATGGTGCAGGGTCAGTACTCCCAGGGTCATAAGTCCCTTAGGGACTCACCGTGGTGGGTCATAACTCCCTTTTACAGTTCTCAGCTGAAAGGTAGTAATATTAAAACAAATACATATTAATTTTAATTATATTTTTATTAACAAAGTCAATTTCAATTATTTAAAGTAAAATTTTTAATAAAAAATAAAAATTATAATGAAAAATTTGTAATACATTCATAACATATGTGTACATATATATTAATTATATATATAAAACAAAAGCTTATATTTTGCAGTTGGATTAGAAACTAGGGTATTCCCTTTTTCCAAAATAAAGAAAAAAACAAAATTTTACATATAAACTACATTTTAAAAAGCTATTTTTTCAATTCTTTTACCATATCGACGAATATCACCATTACAAAAAATTATTAAATTCCGTATTACATTATAACTATAATATTTATAAGAAAATACGGGATTTTTCAAAGCGTTGAATAAATATATTATTTTTGTTTTGTCCTCTTTTGTTAATAATTTTTTTTTCAAAAGTTCAAATAATTGGTTTATGTTTATACCATTAACAAAAGCAAAGACAGTAACAAGCATTCTTGACTTATAGCTTGCCTTTTCAAAAAAAGCTTCCACAATATGGTCTGGTACTTTTGAAAAGTCCGTTATATCCATCTTATTTAGAAATTTTTTCATAGCATCTAATTTTTTTCTTTTAATAATATTTTTGTTATTGGAGTTCATCTTTAATAAAAAAGGAAAAAAGTGTAATTGTAAAAAGTATGAAATTACATTATATACCTTCAACTTATAAAATGCTACGCCACTAATAATTGTTTTGTTTTTGAAAAAATATAAAATAATATAAATTTATTTGCACCTGCAGTAAGTTTTACTGATAAAAATTATGACAATAACAATTTGTTGTTATTTACTCTATTACTTGATTTTAAATTATTTTAGTTTATTTAATTATTTTTTATTAGAAAATGAAGTAGAGATATATAAAGATTTTGAAAAAAAGGGCAATCCTGATTTTATAACCAAATTTTTCATACATGAATTTATAAATATTCTGGAAAAAGGGTAAACTTCGATTTTTAACAAACCCAAATATGCTTCCTAATATATAGTATTTCGCATAGATAAATATATAAATACATATTGTTGTACATCTAATATTTTACTTACATATATTTTTATATTATCATACTTTAAATTATAAAGATCAGAAAAGACTTTCAGAAATTATTTCAAAATTTCGACTTTCATATATTACACTCAATCACACAATTTAAGTTATATGATTTTATAACTCAAAATTTAAAAAAGGGAGTTATGACTCACTTAGTGGGTCATAAGTCCCTAAAGGAACTAATAATTTAATAAAGGGACTTATGACCCACTTGTAAAGGGACTTATGTCCCACCTAAAAATTTTTAAGTGGGTCATAAGTCCCTTAGGGACTTATGACCCACTAAGTGAGTCATAAGTCCCTAAGGGACTTATGACCCTGGGAGTACTGACCCTGCACCGCACACCATACTTAAATTATAATAATAAATATATACCAATATGGCACATGTATTAGTCAAGATTATATATATATATATAAAGAGTGTGAATGCATGTTAATTGTATTAAATACAACCATTTACAATCAGACAAAAGATGCATTTACACTGTTGACATTTTATAAATTACAAAAACAACAAAAAAAAAACCAAATTCGTACACACAAACACGTCAAAGAAATTTATATTAAATATTTTTAATATAATAAACAAATTTATATGCATGTGTTTGAATTTATATTTATTTTTTTGTATCTGATTATTTATGTTGATAGTATATGTATATGGATGGATGCATAAAATGGCTTTTATTTCTTCCATAAAATTTTTACGTACGTACAAACGATTACAATGTTTACTTCTTGTTGTTCAATATGATTATCTTTTGTTTTATTTTCAAAAACTTGTTTTCCCTTTAATATAATAACAAAAATAATAATTTATAATTTTGTTGTTGTTTTTGTAATATTTTTTATCCTTCATAACGGTGATTATTATATGATAGCCCATTTAAGGTTTTCCATTTATAATATCACCTTTACATTTTTTTTTTTTATTTTAATGTGAATTCCATTAAGAAATTTTGACCTGTGATTATTTATTTTAAAAATGTTTTTATGAAATAACTATGTGTGTGTGTTTGTATATACGCATAAGGAAACAAAATTAAAATAGATTTTATAAAATAGCATGTATATATTATGTTGATATTTATAGATATGTTATATGGAATATGTAAATTGCTTAAAATGAGGAATTAAACATTAAAGAATTATTTTAGGGAAATATAAAAATAAACATAATATTAGATGATGCATAATAATTTAAATCAGTTTAATAAAATAATAATTTTTAATTCTTGAGATAAATATTTAAAATATAGAGAATATAGAATTAGGAAATTTCATTTAAAATATCTTAAATAGTTTTAGATTCCTGTAGAACTATACATTTTTCCGTACGGCTAAATAAGAAAATAAGTTGTAAAGATAATTCCAAAATTTCAACTTTTAGCTAATAATGGGCTTTAGCACCCATGTGAGTAATAGTTGTTAGGTCGCAGCTTTTACATCTGAACTTAGCAAAGCTTCTATATAACCAATTAATAGGCACTTAACTGAACTAAATTAATAGACACTTAACTTTGTTATAAATTTTTATTTAATTATAAAATTCTAATAATTTCCACTAGAGTTTTTGTTATTAAGAGAAAATCTACTAGCCTACAGAGGCACAAAAAGCTAGAACAGAATTGGTAAAGCTGTAAGAATTTACGATAAACTTTACTCCGTATGGTACAGTTCGCAAATATCAAGACGAGCCAAACTAAAAATATTCAATTGGTTCGTAAAATCTATACATAAGCATATGACTGGCGAATCATGGTTGGTCACTAATTCCATTAAGAATAAATTATAAGTCTCCATAAATAAACATCTTAGAATAATATGCCCAATATTCTGCCTGAACAGAATAAGAAATGCTAACTTGTAGGTACTAACAAGCAAAAACCAATAGTGAAGTAAATTACCGACTTCAAATCGAACCCTTTTGCTCCCAAGTGGAGTAATAGGAAAAAAAGTTATTTACTTAATAGAAATTTTTTAAACAGCTCTTCTATAATACCACAACTTTCGGACCTCCAGTTATAGCTTACTTTTCTGTACTTCTTTAATAAAAAAACAAGTAAATCTAACTCTAAAAAACCTCGTGCTAAACCAAAGTTATTCTTACAATTATTATTCAGCAATAATAACCGCGCCACTTTGCAACATTGATTATAAAAATCCATATATTTAAACGTTTGTTAAATTCTATTAAATTTTCAACCAGTAGTTTAAAGACCAGAATAAATTTTAACCCTATATTTAAACTTGCTTTAATTTTTTTAAGATAAAACTTATATAATAAAAACCTCTTAGATTATTAAAGATTCAACAATTTCAAGCGCAATTAAATATCCCATTTCTATAAGGCACAAGTTTTATAATGTGTCGTTTACTACATTTTTTTTTAGATTTACCATATGATTTTAAACAGCTTCTTATTATATAAACACTAAACACACATACATATGGTTAAATAATATTATAAGATTGGGATCAATATAATATCGATTTCACTGTTAAGAAAATTACATATAAAATTGAAAAATAATGATTTGGAAAGTGAATATATCGTAATATTTAAAACCTTTGTCAGACCTTTTTTTTTATGGAGGCTCTTATTACTTAATTATTTATATTTTTAGTCCAATAATCAATTTACTATTAATGTGTATATTTTAAATTCAAAAAAAAAAAAAAAATTGAACATTTTTAAACATTTGAAAAGTTAAAATATAAAATCGGGCTTAATTATAATTTTTAAATCTAAAACTCTACTCAGTTTTATCTTTTCTTCATTATAAATCAAAAAAATTTACACTGCCCAGGAAGAACCTATTTTAGATTAGGAATTTTATGCAACTATAGATACTTTGAAATTTACTATTTGTGAAAAATTGAGAACCCTCATTGGGCCTGCAAAAATGGATATAATATAATAAATCACTATGAGCTCCTGGTCGTTGCCTAATCATATGGGTTTAATTTTTATAGAGAATTTACTAAGCTTAAGCTACTTAGTTATCCTTCATATTAATATTATATATATATGTACATATATTTCTTTTAACCTTATTGCATAGTGCAGTTTCTAAACTGATTTCCAAATTACAATATCCAATTCATTGCATTTTGGTTGACTTTTCTATTCTTCCTTTTGTTTTCGAAAATACTTAGAAAATGCATGTTATATTCGAATATTTCGAACATTCGAAAAAATATAAAAAGAAAAAGTATTTGATCAAATATTAATAATAGAATTACCAAAGCACCAAGTAGATTTTAAATATTAGTTAAAATTTAAATAATTTTTAAATAAATCGAACGTGACTGAAAATCAATATTTTATTTTTTAAGAAATATTTAAAATTTAATATTAAGAAATCAAAATTTTTAAATTTCAACTTTCAAATAAACAAAAAAAAAAAACTCGATTTCTCCCGAGATTTATTTCATTGCGTCAAATATCTGTTAAAAAAAATCACATTTTCTATTGAAGCTTTGCATGGTAAATTTTAAGGTACAATGAAAGAAGCCAGAAGCAAACGTGTTAAATACTTTTTAATATTAAAATATTTAATCATTCTATGCACTCGAATTGGACTTTATAAAGTCCCACAATTCAAGTACTTATAACTAACTTCCTTTCCATTTTCTACCGTTTTAAAATTACCGATTGACACTTTAACTACGGTTTTCCTTTAAAATAGTTAAAAGATTTACAGGTAATACAAATCATAGCCAATTCTTATATGAAAGCAATTCAAATTAGATAATCTATAAAATGTACAAGATTTTTAAAATCTTGTGCAAAAACCAAAACGATTCTTATTTGTATTTAATATAAAATTTTATTTAATTCATAACTATAAGCAGAAACCCCCTGAAGACAATTTTAAATAAAACAACCTTTGAATCTTTTAGTTTGTAGTTTCTACCAAAATATTATTTTGCATTTAATTTTGAAAACCAAAGCAGAATTTTAAGTAATTTTATTTTTCTTTTATATATCTATACATTTATTTGTATATATATATATATATATATATATATATATATATATATCTTTTGTCATGAAGTTTATTTTTTATATCATATTTTTATCAGTTTTTATAAACAGTCAGACGACCAATTTCAAAAAGTTTTTGGTATTCAATTAGAAAATGGCATATGTCCACGAGTTCAAATAAAAAAAGATAGTATGAAATTATTTCTTAAAAGCAGAATTTTTTGTTAGGTGGTAACTCTCAGGTTTTGATGCCTGAGGGTTTTATAGAAAAAAGGAATGCAAAGAAGTTTAATAGGGTTTTAAAAAAAAATTGTACATATTTCTTTAGTAAACTTTTTAAAAATTTGCGAGAGCTTTGTGTACACTTTGAATACGACCGACATTGTCATTCGACAAAATACATATATATGTTGCGAATATATGTTTTTAAATTTCCTTAAAACAACACTCAAGTTGGCAACAAAAGTTTGATCTCAAACTTCTAATTTGTCATGATTCATAAGACAATTTATTTTGACATTCCAAATATACATTAAGTGTCTGATATGTCAAAAACATCTGCTTTTAAAATGTCATATATGCCTAGTCATCTCTCTTGTCTTTCTTTTTTAACGCAGAGGTCTCAATAAAAATATCTTCTTTCCTATGCAGAGTTCCAACAAAATAAAACCTCAAATTACAATACAGTTGCTAAAATCAAGCATCAGTAAATGTTGCTAACTGAGTAAAGGAACACAATAAACTGAAGCCATAATTCTAAGAGTTAGTGTGTTATTAAGATGATGCTACTCTACTATTGAAAAACTACAAAATAAAATTAATGTTATTAGTATTAAATTAATACCCATATGCCAACACCACTGAGCCAAGCATTACAAACATGAGAAAACTAGTCATGCTCGCGTAAAGTCTGGCTCTCAACGTTAATTTGTTAACATTAGTATCATAGAGATTAGACCTTAAGTTAGTCTCCCTTCCTAAACATACGCACTAAATCGACTCGAATTTACCGTAATCTGTAGAATTGTATGAGACGTTAAGAAGCTCAACCGATCTTAAAATATTCAAATTTTCCCTAAACCTCATTTGTTCTGTCCGCTACCACACATTGGAACGGGAGTTCATATTAATATGAAGAAGTCTTATAGCTTCATAGGGAGGATAATATTTACAAAAAAGTATAAATGACAAAAATTAATTGAAAACAATTTGATACATCTTAATTCCCGAATAAAATTCTTTAAATAAATAAATAATTGCTATTAACTTGATTATATTACTTTCTTATTTTCAAATTTTAAATTTTAACCGAATCAGAATTTTTAATAATAATTTGAAATATTATATCTGACAGATTGAGCTGTGAACGTTTCTTTTTAAAATCAGAGCGTCAGAGTACGAATTGAGCTTTGCTCTGAACACTCCTCGTTTTACTAACTGCTTCTCACATACTAAAATATGATCCCAAATTCAAAAAAAGAAAAACATCCATTACAGCTATTGCCATAACAATTTGATTGCATTGTGCAAAAAAAACTGAAAATGTATTTCACATTTTCATTCGATTTTTCTAAAAATAGTAGAGAATGAAAATGACATATATAACTTAATTGGAACATGTTTGTTCGATAACGTTGAGTCGCATTTATTACACTGTAGGCTAAAGGTGTATAAGTTATTTTTGGCCATTCATCCCTAATATTTAACATGTAAAACGCGGAATGTAGGGTAATGAAATTTTCAAACTGCAATTTATTTGATAAATTTTAAATTATGTATATCGAATACATTCATTGTTATTAATCAATACAAAATGTTTTGCTTAGAAATTAAAAAACAAAATAACTAACATTTTTTCTAATTAGATTTGACTCCTTTGGCTCCTTTTTAATCATAAATCAATACAAATATATATTGAATTTAATCCAATATTGAACTTAAAATCGGTTAACTTGGATTCCTTTCCCACTTCTTGGTTACTAATTAAAAATTAAAAAATGTTTTTCAATAGGATTTTTAGTACCAGCTTTATAGTTATTGTATTAACTACTTTTTTTAGTACCTATACTTTAATAACTATACAATATAAACTTTGGTTGAAATACAAATTATTTAAAGGTTAAAAGCATCATTTGTTTCCAATATATAACAGTTTTTACGAACCATGACTGTGTATTAGAACAATTTTTAAAAAAACTTCGTACCTATGTTAAGTAAATTCTAAAAAAAAACTTCAATCCTGAAAATTTGATTAAATGTGACATAAACCATTTTAATCCTGTACATATAAAATTTCATGTTTTTCTTGTTATTTAAAACATGTTTTATACCGCATTTATACATTCTTAAAAAATGGTTATGGGAAACATTATAAAATAAATTTTTCAAATAAATATGCAAATTTAAAAAGCATTTTTTTTTATTTTTATTTTTGTTTTTATTTTTCTTTTCTTAAATAAAAAAACCAAAAATAACAGAATTCTTTAATCTTATTACATGGTTTTATAATATGATACGTATTAGGGCAAGGTAGGGGCTTAAGATTTATTTCAATAAAACGTAAATCAATTGATTTTAAAAAAAAAAAACAAAATTTATTAAACAAAAGATTTTCAAATAAATTGTCTGCTATCTTAAACTAGTTTCAATGGTTACTATTGTTGTTGTTGTTGCTGTTGTGTTTCAACTTCAAGAATCACAAAATAAAAAAACAGCAATGGTGACTTTCAATGGAATTTCTTTGATTCGTATTAATTTTTTGTTTTGTCACTTTTTCCCTAAACAGCCATTAAAAAGTAAACCACAAAATGAAAACCTTCTCTTTATATTCATAAGTCACTTTTAGGGTGTTGTTGTTGTTGTTTTTGGAAATTGTTGCATTAAATTCGAAGGGGTTTCAAGAAAACCTGAATACTTTTAACCCTTGCTTTAAAATTAGAACTTTGAAACTTCTTGTTAAATACTTCCAATTACACACAATTTTTTTAAATAACTAGATCAGTCTATATATTATTATGTATAATTTATATACACAATATATGTATATATCAATATATATAATATAATATCAATTAAATTTAAGTTCACATCATTTAAAATTGTTGCAAAATTTAATTTTAACAATAAAAACCAGAGGTTCAGTAAAGATCCAAGGAGAAAAAAAACTGGTTAATTGAAGGCCATAAAAAAAATATATATATATATATATATTTATATAAGATTCATGTGAGCCCATAATAAAAGTAATAGGTTTATATTATTTAATTGATATTTTGGGAAAATGATACAAAGAAAAGAATTATAATAAAAAGAAGAGAATGAAAACCAGAAGAAAGAAAGAAGAAGAAAACGCCCTTAAGAAAATCAGTTTATGTAAAGTATATTTCAGATTTGTTTTAAATGGTTCATATAATAATTTTATTCTAAATGGACTTTGTACATGCAATCAATTTCATTTAAATATAGGTTATTTGAATGTAGCATCTATTTAGTGTAGCTTATTTAATGATTTTGAAGGAAATTAAGAGATTTTGTGTAGACCATACATATACTAATTTAAAAATTGAAATATCTTCCAAAATTTAAATTAATAAGTCGTACTTAAATTGCTCGTGCTCATATTTCTGTGTGTTAAATTGAAATAAAGGCATCGCTCTCAGTTCTCAAATTAAATCAGGGCCATAGATCCATAGCCACAGAGATTATTATAAATTGTTGACTATAGATATGGTAAAGGAATATTTTAAAAATGTTATCATTGAACTTCTGAAAGTTAAAATTGTTAAATTTCAACAAAATCTGAAAGTAATTTCAATAATTTTCTTATAAGACGGTAATCGGTAAACAAAATAAGTATAATATTACTAAAGAAAAGTCTTATCCAAAAAAAATATGGTCTTAAAGACTTTTATAATATAGATAAAGGCTAAAAAACTAGTTTAAGTACGATTGGTAACCATGGTTACCAACAAAAATTATGAAAGTTATAGTTTCCCTAAGATTTTTAAATAATACCCTCTATACACTGATATCAATCATTTTTATAACAGCAGCACAAAAAAGTTTTCTACATTCTAGCAGGAAACTTTAAAAAGTTATTTCCAAGAAAAGTTGTGGAGATCGTCAATGCCTTTTCGATGGTACGCTAATAATGATATAACTGCCTTTTTTATAATTAGGGTTTAAAATCATCTCAGTAACCAACATTTTTGAACGCCAAGGTTCGAATGTCAAAAGTTCAAAATTATAAAAACTCGGCAAACCCTGTTTAATGATATTCGACTCATTAATATTGGGGGCTCTTATAAACAAAAAAATCTCCATACAACTTATAAAAAGCTGTATTATGAAAAATTAAAAAATATCAATGAAAGATGTTTTATCGAAGCCTCTCAATCATATCAGTCTAGTGATTCAAGAACCATCAATTGGGTTTTACTAAATGATTATATGGGAATTCCTTGTCTCCTAACCTGATCTAACTCAAAGTAAGTAATAGGCTCTTTCTATTACGATAAAACAGTCTCTTTTAAATTTCGGCTTCTTAGAATAAGCCTTGTAATTATATATATAGAAAAAGATTCAGCCCAACAGACACATTTTTGAAAAGCTGTAAGAATATTCAAATTCTATAATTGAATCGATTGTAAAAATCTCAACTAAAGGTAGAAATAAGACTCACATACACTCAAAAACATTCTCTGAAAATAAAATAGTCAAATACACTAAAAGAGGTAAAAAAATATATATACATATTTACCAAATAAAATTAAAATTAAACTAATTAATATATAACATAAATCAACATTTGTGATCTATTTGTGCTAATTAAAAAGTAAAAGTAAAATTCATAGAAAAATTAAAAGATTATTGATAAATTTTATTATCAAAAGAAGTGATTTTAATATCAAAAAACTTGTTTAATCCAATAGATACAATACGTTAAATAAATATAATTTTATTTTATTGACAATCTTTTTATATAAAAGAAAGAACTATCCACTGTATATGGTATTCCTACAATAATTGTCTTATATGCTTACATATAAGACATACAATATTCAAACTTTAAGTAAAAAAAACTAAATATCAATTTTAGGTAAAAAAAAATATTCCATAAAACCACCTATAAGCACCTTTATATTTTTTATAGTACGTTTATGATGTGCATACAAATTATTTAACATATATATACATACATTATTTATGTATAGAGGAGAACAACAGACATCTTAATAATTATATAATGTAAATACTAAATAAATCTATATATGAAACATATAAATTTCATTCAATTTTAAAATACATGTCAGTTGGTACCTCCATGTATATATATATGTATATCTTAAGATATTTAAAGAAAAAAAACAAAACACATGAAGAAATATTTAAGATAATATCAGAAATTAAAACATCGAATCAATGGAAGCTACTTTAAGAATCATATAAATTCAATGTCCATTTTCTTTTTTACGATGTCAACAGTAATTAAACTTTTTATAGACAGTTTTTTTTTTTTTTTGATTTGATTTTTTTTTTTTTTTAAATTTTATTTTAAAAAAAAGAAATAAAATCGCGTCAATTACCGTTTTATAGGTTTTTTTATGTAGTTTCTCACGGTTTAACGATAGTCATTAAGTATTTTTTTTTTTTGTTTTCTTTTTTTCTACATATACACAATTATATAAAACGTGTGAAGTAATATATGTTTATATAAGAAAACCCCCCAAGTATAATTATATATATATATATACTAAATGATATTCCAATTTTTTTTTTTTAATTTTTTATTGCCACCAAATAACAAAACTTTTTTTTATTTAATCAATCAAAGGAAACAAGACGTAGCAACTGAAATTTGAGTTTTATAATATAATATTGATCTATTTTGTATTAATATTATATAATTGAATTTTTCTATACTAAGTAAGTTTCAAAAATTGATTGAGGCACATATTTATATATGCTTAAATAATTACAACTTATTATACCATTTTGTACTAAAAGTGGGTTGGGTACGAAATCCCAAATACAAAATCCCAAATACAAATTCCAAATTCAAAATCCCAAAATCCTAAAATTCAAAATCCCAAAATTCCAAAATCCCAAATACCAAAATACCAAACCACTATTATTATCAGAATTCGTTTTGTAACCAACTATAAAATTTAGATATTTTTTCTAGATATTTTTTAATATCAATATATATTTTCAATAATAAAGAACTTCCTAACCCTTGCTTAACAAATTATTAAAACCCTGATTTTCTAACCCATAAACATATATAAAAATATTCTGGAAAAAGCGATAACACTACTTTTAAATTCAACTCTAAAATTCCTCCTTATTCAGAATCTTGAATAAACTGTTATATGCATAAACACATATTATTTAAATATACATTCTGTAAAAGGTGCATAACTATGATTTTGCAATTTTGCAAGATTAAAAATTGGGATTTTGCATTTTAGGATTTTAAAATTTGGGATTTTGGTATTTTGGGATTTTGTAATTTGGAATTTTGAAATTTGGGATTTTGGAATTTTGGCATTTGGGGGTTTTGCATTTGGAATTTTGTGGCGCTCCCACTAAAATTAAGTACCACAGACAGCAAGTAATTGATATTAGAATGTTTAATAAATTTAGTCTTGTTTTATGAAATTTGTAATTGAAGAATCATGACTATACCATTTATGTTCTCATTGCATAATTTCCAGTTGGCCTAATTTTTTCCTCCTTCTCAAATTAAAAATAGATTTCAGTGCATTGTTCAAAGTCTTCTACTCATACCTTTCCACTAACAACATTATCGTAATAAACAAGTAATGAAACAACATTAAGTCAATTTAACCCACTTAGGAATACCTAACACCTAACAAATACAATTAACAGTTACACCAACTCCCACTTCAACTCGTTTCAGATTTAAATAACAGAATTACCTTGTACAAAATTTCAATTTTCTAACCTAATTGATTCCAAAGATTTGCTTCTTAGAAAGAGTATGAAAGCTATCAGAACCAATGCTTTCATTCCTCTCAAAATTGAGCGCATAAATAAAACATGACGGAACTCTCTTGTATCAAACTCTTGTACAAAACACCTTTGTACCTTGCTTCGATCGAAAGCTTCCAGAATCCGAACCCATTGCCCAATCCTGCTCATTCATTATTTTTGGGATTGTCGTGTTTACGGATGAACATCGTTAAATCGATTCAGGAGGTGACATTGAGCAAATATATATATAGTTTTCTATATCAAGCTTTCTTAGCAATATTCCCCCTATAACTTTCTTACGTAGTTCTTTTTTAAAATATAACAAGTTTTTTTTGCAGTCATTAATAAAAAGGAAACAAATATATTATCAAAATATTTTTTGATTTAAATTCTATTAAAAAACGAGGAAGATTATAGTTGCCCTTGTCAACTTTTAGATTCTCGTGCATACCCACTATGATGTATAAAATGGAATAAACCGTTAATATAATCTATTATGCCCTTATATATATTACAAAAAAAATATAAAAACGTAAAATAGTTAAAAAAAAATTTCTCACCCTACCCCATAATTTTAGCTTAAAAAGAATTCCCCAACCCTAAAAATTAATCCGAGTGATGTCCAACTTTGCCAAGTAACTTGCCCTATTACTTTACCTGTCCAGTTTTAATTTTAACCTCGTAGCTTCATTAGATTCACAGTTATCGAATTGACAACTTTGTATGGCAGCCCCCCGAAAATGAAGCCGTAAAATTTTGAAACTTCATATAAGTGCCGGATTCATTATAAAATTAAACGTGTGTATTTTCATCCTCATAGTATAATTAGTTTTGAAGAAATTCATATTGTTGCAAAAAATTTTTATAGCAGCTCCCCGAAGCCTTGGTCCGATTTTAACTAAAACCAATAGGGGGCCTAGAATTTATCTAAAAATTAAAAATACTATATCCAGCTCGTCAAGATCAATTGAATAATGATCGAATAATGATATTTTGCTTCAAAAGTTGGATTTTTCCAAACCGAAACTAAGCCGCAACAGCCTCCATTATTTATTATTAGTTATTGGTAAACTTACATATGAAGACTTATACTAAGATGTATACTTAAAGGCATACTTAATTATACTGAAACTTATACTATAAGCTTTCTTTACCTATATCAAAATATTTTCATGTATTACCATGTATTCATGCATGTAATTGCCTCGAGCCTTTATTCGCTAAGCAGTTCTAATATAATGATGTCTCTTATAAATTAAGTTTAAGTAACCATTAGATCTGATTCTAACTAACTTTTTTCATTACAACTTTTCCGACTTTTCTATATCCGACACAGCATAAGCTTTAAATCGTCCATTAAATTATAGTTCAAGGAATATGTTTGAAGCTTCTTTAGAGTTAATTTTGAAATAAGTATAAATGTAACGCCACAAAACCTTAGAATTAAAATTTTTATACTATATAGTGGGGTTCAAACGTTTAAATCTTGGAAATTTCAATTATAAAATATTTGTCTAGAATTTTCAATTTTCAATTCACTTAGGAAAAGTTATTATTTTTAAAATAATAGTCCAAAATATATATAAAATATATTGTAATATTCCCTTATTGAATATTGATACACAATTTGATTTCTAAATACTTACCTTAAATATCTTTTAATTTCAATTCAAATTCTAGTTTTTTATTTTCGTGCATCAATTTTTCGCTTAGCAACATTATTTCCAACAATTTCTTACAAAATCTTTTGCAGTCTTACATTACATTACATTTAATTTTCTACAGTACCTATATGTTAAAACATAATATCGAAGCATTTAACAAAATCGTTATTCTTTAACAGTTTTTACATTCTGTTTATACATTCAGTATATAATAATAACATTAACATTTTATAACTTCTGTAAATATTTGCAATGTCATTTGTACATTCTGTAATATAATATATAACTGCTGCTATTGATTCTGGTTGTTAATTCTGTAAGAAAAGTTTTTCTGTATTTCGTTATTTCTGTATTCGTTCGTTAAAATAAATTCATTTTGTGTTTACAGACTACAATGTACACATTTTTTTGTAAAAGGATTTTTGTTAATTTAACGATAATGTTACCAATGAAATTCGCATTAATTTCAGGTAAAAGAAAATTATCTTACAGTAAATTTATTTTTAAAATTGGAATAATAAGTTAAATATCGTGTGTTATAATTTTTATTAAGTGACAAACTGTTTCGTTGTTTTATTTATAATTTTTATTTGACATTGTGAAATTATTACTAATTATTATAATAATTAATTATACGTTACATGTCATTAAAAGTTGTCTGCACAATTGCTAAATGTTAATACGAACATTTTAACTAAATAATTCTAGATTATAATAAATTGAATAATTATCCTATATACATATTTACAAATGAAATATTCATGAAACTTTAGGAAAAGGTCAGATTTTGAAAAAGATTAAATGTAGTTTCATTTTACAGTTAATGTTTAATGTCATTTATACATTCTGTAAGATTATAATATAATGTAATAGTTGTTAACTTATATGGCATCTGTAATGGGCAGATAATTTTTCTGTATTTCGCTATGTCATTTTTTATAGAAGCCAAATTGTACATTTTGACAAGCGCGGAATGTTTTGATTTCATTTATGTTATGACATTTATATTTCAACTTAACTGAAAACAGATATTATGAGTTATACAAAAAGGAAATATATCTTATAGCTAGTTTAATTAAATTAAATATTTATGATTCCAATTTATAATTAAATAAAATAAGATTAAGTAAAATATAATTTCGATGGATAACCATGGTCGATTTGGTTTAAATGATTTAAATTTTAAATTTGTCCATTAAATTGCTAATTTTTCAGTGTAATAATACCTATACCCTTACATATCTTATATTTACATTCGTAATATAAACTTTGTTGTTAATTTACGTATTTTAAATTTTATCAACATTACTTTGAGAACAGGGAGTGTAAAAAAAAAAAATTACGCATCTAGTTTGAAATTATAACTTCAACAATTTTTTTTTTTGGAAATATGAATATTATTGATTTTTTTAATTTGATTTGTTAAATCATTATAATTTTTTAAACAGTTGTAAAGACAGTTTATTTTTTGTTTGTCAGTTCTGAACAAAGATAGGTAGAAATTACATTTGTTACGAGTTTTGCAATTGTGTATATCTAAATTTCGGTGAAGCGTGAGATTATGTTTAATTTTGTTATTTATAATTTTAAAGGCGAGCATAAAACGTTCACGCTTGCAGATGTTCTCGAAACTTAGATATTTCGTAAAAATGAAGTAGGTTAGTAGTATGTCGTATGGGTAGATTATGTATTATTTACATTAAAGGAGATAATGTATTATTTTATTAGTACGAACTACTATACCTGAAATAAGCTAATTTTTCATTTTCATAAAAAAAAAATCATGTCCACATACATACATAGGCTCAGAATAATCCAGAATTAGTCGTAAAAAATGTATTTTGACATTATTTTGGCATTTTGAGATAAAACTTTGTACATTATCTATAAAAAAAAATTCCACTTCAAAATTTTGTGTCGATTTCTCTTTCGAAGTCTAAGTCCGATTCCCAGTAATATAATAAAGAGCTTTTGTCAAATTTTCAAACCTTTATTTATTTTTTTATATTTTGAGCTTAATTTCATACATATGTTGACAACTGTCAATTTGTTAAATCTGTCAGAAATATGAGATTTTTTTGGTATCCAGCAATTGTTTTCCAATTTTTCGTCTCTAAATTGTCAGATGAAGGTATCAGTATCAGATGAAGGGTACTGATATCAGTTTATTAATGGAACTATCATTTTTCAGTGGACTCAAATTAATGAAAATACAATAATTAAATATGGTATCTGATGTGGCCTTTCAGGTGCGGCATCTAAAAAGGAAATAATGAATCACTCACTTATTACATGGAATGTGGTAGGGAACTGTTCAAAAATAAATATTTATTGATCAAGTAAAAATTTTACCCAATCTTCCTATAAATATGCAATTTGTTTTAATAACTGTCAGATACATTTTATAAATCAAACATTTTTGATTATAAATTTAACCCAAAGTTCAAAATGCTTCAATTAAATTAACAAAATATTATTTTGATTGAACTTTAAGACATATGGCGGAATCTCAATACATGTTTTACTTGCTTCGCTTGCTTTGCAGGTATTGACAGTTGAAATAAATTACAATTTTTCATGTGAAGCAACGCTCAGTGACAAAGTTTTATATGTACTATAAAAGGCCATGTTTCTTGCGATCAATATATAACTAGCTCTAAATTGGACGATAATTCTTTATTTCTAGTAAACATTTGTACAGGAAAAATATAATGCAAAACTAGCACAAATATCTAGTAAATTTACCATTTTTTCCTAACAATGAAAAAAACATAAAATATAAAAATTTCCTTTGCTTGCTTTATTCGCTTCAAAGTAAAGAAACGGAAGCAATAAAATGGAAATTTAGTCTATAACTTTATAGGTTTGATTAAAATCAATTCTGATAACTGTATTGATAATACTATATACACCACATTTCTTCAATCTTAATACTTTGAATGATACACACAGCCTTGTTCTCCTTAATCTGTTAATATTATGATCAAGTAAAAAATCTCCTTTTAATTCAAATTTCCAAAGCTTAAATTATACATAACTGTAAATTTTCACGCTAACTCAACTTTACACAATTCACATACATTCAAAATTTCCTCTACAACTTCAAGATTTTTCTATGACATTTAAAAAGTTTATCTGGCATCACTTTAAATTATTTTGTTTACATCATAACCTTTAATGCCTCTATATACCTTTTGTACGCATGTCCTTATTCTACGGTATAACCATACCTTTTGGTATACCATATTTATTATAAAATAAAAATCACCAACGAAGATTCCAATGTGAGTAAAAATAAAAAGAACAAAAACAAAAAACAATCGAAGGTATAATTGTTGAAAATTTCATTGTCAAAATAAGCAATAAAACATGGTAGAAAAAAACAACAACAATAATATCAAAAAATGTTGCAAGAAGAAAAAGGATGGTCGGATACAAAATTCTCGATAAGAGATTTTATTATTATTTGTTTTTTTTTATTTTTTGTTTTTTTTTTTATTTTCATCTTATTGAACTGGAAAAAAAAATAACTTTCTATAATAAAAAACAGATGTCGCTATTGAGTTATTTTGATTCCAAATGCATATTTTTGTTATGTGTAAAAGCAGAAAATTATAATTTTATGAAATAAATCTGATTTTAGTACTTTTTGACTCTCGGGTTAGGGGCCGAAGAGGGAAGAATAGGAAATGAATATAAAATTAAAAATTATAAGTTTTTTTTATATATAGATTTTTATTTGAATTTCTACTCATATATATATATCATATTTATATTTTATATAATTACATTTACAAACATACACAATTTGTTTTAAAGTTATAGATGATGCCATCAGAATAATTTTTTTTTTTAGAATGTTTTTTCGCTTAAACTGCAATTTTAACAGATTTTCTTGTTGCATTTTTTGTTTTGTTTTTTTTTTTATTTTGATTCACAAAGTGCATGGCTATAAAATTTTACAAATAAATAAAAAAAAACTTTTCTTACATTTTGAAAGTTTTTGGCATTAAAAATAAAATCAAAAAAAAAACAAAAAATAAAAAGAAGAAAAATGCAAAAATAAAAAAAAAAATAAAAAACTTAATATTTATTTTTGTACATAAAAAAGGGAATTTCAATATTATAAAGAACGCATTAAAGCTGACTCTCATGATGATCGTAAAATTTTTATAGCATTTTAATGGTCACTTCATACAGAGCGCGATTGAAATATATATATATATATATATATTTCTTTTCTTTTCCCATATTTTTCCATTTCTTATCTTTGGAATATTTTTTGAAACTTGTATATTTCATTGAAGATAAAATTGGTTAAAAAAAAAAAACAAAAACAACAATAAAAATAAAAGGAAATTGCTGTTCTAGCTTTTCTTTTTCGCTGTTTTTTTTTTTTTGTACTAATACTAAAATATTTTTAATTCATTTATTATTATGAGTATACATATATATATATTTATGTAGTATTACATTGACTTCTTGTTCTGGGATAAATTCTTTACAATATATATATATTCAATATATACATATATATATCTTAGTAGAGAAAACTGTTATAAAAAATAAAGAATAACTTAAATATTGTATTTTTCTCTAATAAAAACTTTTGCAAATCATAAGATAAATTTTTTTTCGCAGATTTTTTTTTATATACCATGATCTTAAGATTTATTTATTTATTTATTTTAATTATATTTATGTAAATATTATCATTTACTTGTAAATTTTTAGAAAAAAGAAATAAATGTTAAAAAAAAGTACTTATTAAAAAATATTAGGTACTATACATACAGTACATTTTTAATCTGAAGAGTTTTAAAATAAAGTTTAAAAATTGTGATTTAGTTTAAATTTAATGTTTTCACTGTACAGCGTAGATTTAGGATTTTAGAACACCAACTTTAAGGTAAGGAATAGTTGATTAAAAGGATTTGAAAATTATAGCGCGAAATAAGATATTGCTAATATTCGAGAGTGATTGATCTAAAAATAAAAGTTAGTTTTAAAAAGGATTGAAAAGATCGAAAGATGGTTAAATCATGTTAAATCAAAGTAAATGTATATTGACAAAATCACTTATCTAAATGCTCAAGTGTTTAAAAAAATTTTAATTGAAAAGGGACGTGAAAAAGGACATGGAAGGATCTTTCTCTTTTCCTAGTTCCGCATTATTGAATCCTTGAAGTTTTGGGTCTACTGCACTATATCATGAAGTAGTGGGTAAAAATCTAAGTGTAAGAGTTAAGTTTTTTGTTTTTATACCCCTTTGACTATAGGTCAAAGGTTATAATAAATTTGCCATTACGATTGTGTCGCAGAGAAGGATGGGGAAGGTAGATATAGACTCAAGTGTATGGATCGGATCAGAATCCAAAAATAAACTGATTTAGCTTTGTATGTCCGTCCGCACGATAACTCAAAAATGAAGCTAGGGTCTTGAAATTTTCACAAATTCGTTTTTATAGCCATCATCGCTATTTAAATCCAGCCATTTTGGTCCACGGGTTCGAGTAGCAGCCGTACAACTCCTTTTTTTATATGAGCATTACACTACACCTAAAAAAGCTGTATGTTTGAAATTTTAGCAAAACTAATTAACCGGATGATATAATGTTTATGTTACGGTCATACGGGTATCCCAGAGTTGACACAGTCTACTCTACTACACTCTTCCTCGTTTTTTTTTAAGTTTTTAAGTCTTTTCAGAATAGAGTTCATGTACATTTTTTTGGCGTGATCTTTTGTTTTATAATTTTAAAATTATTCTGTCTTGGAATATTTTGCAGTATATACAAAAGCCTTATTAAAAAATTCTGAGATATCTTTCTAAAATGACAAAATAAAAGTTTATTTTATTACAACAAAATCAATTTTACTAATTACAATAAAAATAACATTAATTATTATAATATAACATCAAAATCTTTTTATTAAAATTAAATTCCTTTTATTTTCTTTACAGATTTGGATATTTCTGGACTAAAAGATAAAAGCTTTAGACTTTAGAGCGCATATAGTTTAAATGAAAATAAATATATATTTCAATCTTTCTTATAGACATATTCTATTAGACATACAAAACAAATTACACTATTGAAAGCAAATTAATAATGTTTTGAACTTGGAACATGTCTGATTAATTTTGTCTTTTTTCAATTATATTAAAACAAATATCTTAAGTATAAAAGCGGGCTTTTTAAAAATTTTCTAATTTCAATCTTGAACTTACAAATTTTTTTTTTTAAAAACTTGTGTAATAATGTTTTCGAATATGACAATTATGATATTGATCATACAAAAACTTCTCATATCTCTAGATCGAAATCAATATCCACATTATATGATATTCATATATGATTAATAATAGAAAAGTCTCGCGTGAAGGGTTCTTATTAATGTTGTTTTTAAGGGTTTCTAAATCATACAAGAACTTTGATGCAAAAATATGGGCATGGACTAGAAGAACATTAATTGTTAAATATAACAGACCTATATAGATTACGACCTATATAAGACAAAGATAAGACCTATGTAGATCAATGACTATGATTAACATATATGTTTCAGAATTGTATTGAACCTGTACAATGCGCTCTACCTTATTCCTTAAAAAATTAAATCGCTATCAAACATATGTACAAAATTAAAATAGAAATTTATTTAAGGGCAAGGGATCGTTTTGATCTTATCGATATTCCGCTATATAGTCTCTATTGTTATTTAATTAGTTGGAAACTATCTTGCAATATTTAATAATAAATTATTTACATACTTATATAGTTAAATATGCTATAGCAAAATATTTTAATATGTTTACCAAACAAAAAACCCAACATTTTGGATTATATAACACTGCAATATAGAACTAAACCTAAGTTTATCAATTAATTTGTGGAATATAAAAAAGGTATAAATCAAAAGAATATACATTTTCAGGTGATTTAATATTACTTTTAATCATTAATTTTATTATTTCACAGGTAAAAATTAATATTGCTGTTTAAGTCAAATTTAAAGAAAACTGTGTAAAATGCTTTAAGAAGTAGCAAATTCCTCGATTATTTAAAGTGATATACTCATGTTTTTTTTATTAAAAGTTTTACTTTGTATTAAAAAATAAATTTTTTTTTAATTCTATACTTCATTTCTTAAGTTTATTTTATTATTATTAATTTAATTGTATTATCATTATTATTTAATTAATTTAAAACTTAATACTTTTTATTAAAATAAAACAAATGAAAATTAAAATAATTGATTAATTTAAAATTAATATCTCTTATTACATAATATAAAATCAAATGTCAATTGTATTAAAATTGTATAATATTATTAATTCATATTTAATTAAATAAAAATGTATAATTATAATTTTAAGCCCAAAATAATTGTAATTAATATTTGTAAAATAATAAATTAAATATATATTTTTAATTTACATAAATAAATAATTAAAGAAATACCAAAATAATTAGTAATATACTTTTATTTATATAATATTGAATGAAATAAAAAATTAATGAATCAAATCAAAAAACGTTAAATTTATTAAATATTAATTCAATTAGAAATTAAAATAAATGTAAAAAACAAACAAAAAAACAGAAATAATATCATAAAAAATTATGTATAAAGAAAATAACATTAAAAAAAAAAATATACGAAAAATTAATAAAAAAAGGAAATCTAATAAAATTTTACTGGAATTTTTTTTTTTTATTTTCCTATGTACCTATTTTGAACCGATATTATATACACTAAAATGCCAATATAAATCTACAAATATATTAACTGAAATTGAGTAAAAGTACGTGAGAAATAAGACAATGTTCTAAAAAAAAACAAAAACCAAAAACAACAACAAAATAAAACCAAAATCTTAAATACAAAAAAAAAAAAAATAAAAAAAAGTCCGCAACAATTTCTATTCTAAAATGCATACGTATAGTAAAAAAATTATTCCTCTTATAAATATTATTTAGCTGAGATAAAAAAAAAACAAAAACAACAATAACAATACAAGAAAATAAATTAAATAAAAAATATTACAAAAAATCAAACAAGAACCAAATAAAACAACAACAAATATAACACACAAAATCAAAAAAAAAAAAAACAACACAACATAACAATAAAAATAAATAAAAAAAAAATAAAGCATCAAGTTAAAATATTAGTGAATTCCCATACAATGAAATAAAAATGAAAAAAAAAAAATAAAAAAACATAAAAATAAAATTGATGAGTACCAAAATAGGCGTGGATTACACATAAAACGGGTTTTAGGTGTAAATATAAAGAAACAACCAAACAATTAAATTATATCACAAAAAAAAAAAACTATATAGAAACGTCATTATAAAGTATACACATTATTTGATACCAAAATAAAATACAATATATATACACACATATATACAACATGTTATAGAAAGAGACGAAATTATACTTATTTAATGGCGCTGTTAGTATATGCTTTGTTTCTGTCATTACTGCAATCATGGAATCAAAACCCACCATAAAAATAAAAAAAATAAAAAAAAATTATTTTACGAATACAATACAGTAATATTTCGTTTCAATACACATATAAAATAAAATACAACACAAAATAAAAAAAATAAAAAAACGTAAGCAATGATTTCTTTTTTTTTAGAGAAAATAAAGAAAACAACAAAAAAAACAAAACAAAATAATAACTAAAATAAAATATAAAATATATAAAGAAAATAAGGTAATCGTTAAACATTCAAAAGGATATATGAAAGACAGTTTAAAATAGATATAATAATGCGATAAAAAGAGATGAAATGATTATTACACACACTTATTATCAAAAAAAAAAAAAAAAAATATAGAAATGATATTATTATTTTTAGTGTGGGAAAAGCTTTAATTTTTTTTATTTTATATTATTTTATTTCAGTTTGTTTCTTCAGCTTTTTTTATTTTGATTTTGTCAATCGTTTCTCAAATTTTTTATTTCGCTCTCTCTCTCTCTCTCTATAACTCTCAACTTTATTAATTTTTTTGTTTATAATTAATCAGGCGCAGATTCACAATATTTTTTGCTTTAATTGTTTTTTACGTATAGGTATTAAATTTTTATTTTAATTTTTTAAATACATAGTTTATGTGCTTACTTTTTATATTAAAATCATTTTTATTTGACGTTCAATTTATTTAAAAAAAATTAAGTACCTAAAAATATCATCAATGCACATTTCTATGTATAATTATTTGTAGTAGAAAATAAAGTCGAGAAATGTTAGTTTATATTTTGAAGTTCATATTAATTTTCTCACATAAATAAAGAAAATATTAAAAAAATGTTCAGAATAAAAATTTTCTCCTTAAAGGGTGTTTTATTCTGCAATGTTCTCATAAGAATTACCTATTGATCTTATCATATTTTCTTATTTGTTCTATTGTATGTTGTTCTTTACTTGAACAGTCAGAGAGAGAGAGAGAGAGAGATTAGGAGTGCGAGAGTGCCAAACCAATATTGTGTGCTTTTTAAAAACTCCTTGTAAAACCAACATGATTAATTTTAAAATTGTAAATGTGTTAGTATAAATCTGTCAATTGTTATTATACTACACATAAGATAACACTCTCGATCAGAAAACAGAACTTTCCCATCACTACTAAAATAGGTAGAGAGTAGATTCGTTAGTTCTCTCTCTATATCTCTTATCAAGTAGTAGTAAAGTAACCGTACTTGATGAAAACTATTTTGTATATTGATTTAAATTTTGGGGGTAAATTAAGTTTTTGAGAGACATTTTTATCTAATAAGAAAAGTTTCTATTAAAATGAATTTTCATAAATTCCTATACAGTTATTATTTTGTTTTTTTGTTGTTCTTGTTTTTATTTTTCATTCTTAACTTAAGTGTTGTCAATGTGTAACAATGTGGTGAGAGGAGTGCAGTGCATTTTAGTATACCAATTTGAGAGAGAATGAATAATTTGGAAAATTGAGAAAAATTATTCTTGGATAATGAAATAAAAAACAAAAAAAAAAATAAGAAAAGGAAATAATAATGACTTTTATACGGCATTTTGTTTAACTTGTCGTTTTTGTATATCGCAGATACTTTTCATATTATATGTATATATATGATTACATAATTATATACATACATATAGGTATATAAAAAGAAATATAAAAGTAAAAGAAATTTTCTTTTAAATAGTTCTGTTATGGTTGTAAATGAAAAGGATTATGCATAAGGTTTTTTTAAGGCATTTCATTTATATTTTTGTTATTATTATCGTTATAATTTTGTTGTTGTTGTTTTTATTTTCTAAGATTTAGGTGGTAAAGGGCTGTATAAGTTTTTTCTTTTGTTTTTTTATTTTTTTGGTGTATTGTTTTTAGAAAAAGAAGAAAAGAATAGACAACAGTAGCAAAGGAGCATAGTTATAATAATTTGAGAACTAAAACAAATTGTATTGTTTTTTTTTATTTTTATGTTATTGTTATTATTATTTTAACAGAAAATATATATATATATATATATATATATATATATATATATATATATATATACATATTTATCCAAATGAATGAGCGTGACAGACTGATATGATTTTTAATGAATGTTAAAATGAAATGGACTGATATTTTAATGATTTTCGGCGTGTGGATTATATGTATTTGTATATATATATAGTAATTTCCACAGTCTTTAGTTTTATTTTTATATTTATGTTGGTTTTTTTTTTATTTTACATATTATCATTTTCGTTTATGATGTGAAATATTATTTCAAATCTGTTTATTTTTTTTATTTGATGGTTTCTTTATTTGTATATACTTAGATATATTTTTTTATTATGTATTATTTTTTATTTTTTTTTTTTGTAACTATTTTCAGGTATAAATCTACAATAAAATTGAAATAAAAAAAAAAAATTAAAAAAAAACTAATACAAAACATTTTACTTTTATTTTATAATAATTGGTATTTAATTTGATATGTTTTTGATTAGAATTATACCAATTAATTTTTTTATAGGTTATATTTGTCTATAGGTTATTTGGTTATGGTTGCATTTTTATATAGTGCGAGTATTATGATATACGAGGTACATATATAGTAATTTTATTGTATCTTTATAAATACACAAGATAATGTCAGCTTTATTAGATGTATCTAATATTAGTCTTCAAGAAGAACTCATTAATATAAAGTGGATAATCACATTGATGTTTTCTGTATCGAGCTTTCAACATTATAAATATAGGTATATATACAGTAATATTTCGATAATCCGAATATCCTGTAATCCTAATGACAGTTTACAAAGGACTAACTATTCTAAAATCCGAATTGATTGCAGCTTGGAGATTCTATAATCCGAATTATGCCCAAAATTTGCAATATGTTTGTTTTTATGTTTTCATATGAATATTTTTAAAAAACAATTATTAACAGTTTAATTTTTGTTGAATACATTTTTGTTTTCATGAATTGTTGAAGTTTTAATTTAAATTTATTATTGTTAGTTTACTTAAAACATTGTAAGTATCAGAATGTAAAAAATAAAAATTATAAATTTTTGTTTGAAGTATGGCACAAAAAAGAGCTCACAGAATTTTAACTCTTTATGACTTATAATTTTTAATTTCAGAAAGTTTTTGGGTAACAGCTGTACTTGCTAGGCTGGTATCCAGCAATCTGAATTTCACGTTAATCCGAATAGAGGTATGCAATCAATTATTCGGATTATCGAAATATTACTGTAAAATAGCCATAATGTACCATAAGATATCAAAATTAACTGAAAAATAGCTCAAGCACATTATTAAATATTTGCATCGGCCCCTTTTCTTTCAATTTAGGGTTATATTATGATAGAGTGATTTTTAATTAACAAATTTTATTAAAAATTAAGCATTAACTGTAAATTTTACAAAATATAACTATGATAATGTGCTTTTATTAATTTTCATTGCAATAAATGCCTGAAGCTTCCACATTTTAATCGGAACAGTTCGATACACTATCTGTCAAAATCGATAGTATCTGGTAACATTGATATTGTAAATGAACCTATAAATTTCAAATACAAACCTATAATCAAAACCTAAAAGTATTCGACACTTAATTAAATCTTCAATATTATTTCATAAAAGATATCGTTATTATTATTATTATTATAATTGCACTACTATTATAGTTGCTATTATAATTAAATTTAAATGCTAGAAAATTGAACCACATTTAAATTACATCAATATTATGTATAAATTAAGAGCTATGTATATTTATTTTTATATTCAAATAAAAGATATAAAAAACCATAAAGTTCTAATATTCTTAAAAAAATAAAAAAAACAATAATTATTTTGAGATCAAATAAAACTCATCTATGCAAAAGGTTAGTCTTTTGTTTTATAAAAAAATAAAAATAAAACAACACCAAAATTATACAAAACTCTGAATTCTCTGTTTATTGCTAGTTACTTAATTTTATTATCTTCTTCTAAAATACCTCAATAAAATTCACAGATAATCTTTTCTTTTTCTTTTATATTTTTTTTTTTTAACATTTTCTTTTAAAAAAAAATTTTCATTTTTTTATTTTAACCATCAGAGAAAAATATACGCTAATAGCTATTAGTTTGATTGCAATAATTGGTAGTTTCGCAGTTTTGTTTACTTTAGAATTCAAAGCAGCAGCAGCAAAAAAAAAACATAAAAAACATAAAAACAACAATAAAATGAGAGTTAGAAAAATAATCAAAAAATATTTTACAATTTACAACAGAAAACCAACGTAATTTTCTTCAAAGTTCAAATACAATCTTAAAACATTTTCATATTCAATTCTCTCTCTCTCTCATTTTAACTTTCAAAGTTTAGGTTAACATCAGATTTGAAACTTAATTTATATATATATGGTATACCATGTACATGTTTATTCAAAGCTGTAAGTGGCTGTAAGCAAATGTATATTAAATTTAAAATACAATCAAAGAAATTTCAAAGAAAAGTTTTTTCTTCATTTGATTGCTCCAAAAGAAAAAGCTTACAATCATGTCTGTACATTAATTATATCACATATTATATTAAATGTATATATATATAGCAGGTACGCATGCATATTTTAACTAAACAGCATGGTTTTTTTTTTTGGATTTTATTGTATTTGTGTAAAAAAAATCAAAAATGAGAGTAAAAATTTTGTAAAATTCATCCAACTTTATACAAAGAGTGCCAAATTGCCAATGTGTGGGAGAATAAAATTAAAGGAACGGTTTTATAATTTTTTTATGTATTAAATATATATTTTTTAGTTTTATTTTTTTAATAAAATTTTTTTTTATTTTTATTATATATACATTGATTATTTTTTTTTTTTTAAGTATTTGTTTTATTATTTTGGTATGAAAAAAAACAACAAAAACAAAAAATATGTCAAAAAAAAAAACAAGAAACAAAAAAAACAACTGAATAGAAAAAAATTTAATTTTTCGGAAAATAATATTTTATAATTGGAAAAATTTTCATCCTAATAAGAAAAAAAAAAAAACGTAAACTTTGTTGTGGTTAATAAAAAATGAAAAATTTTATAAGATTTAAAAAATAAATTTTACGCAAAATTTTATGAAAATTTTAAAATTAATAAAAACTTCAATTTTGATCAGACAAAATAAATAAATTTCTCTAAACTTCAAATATACTGTAAGAAAGTATAGTTGTATTATATATTGTATGTTTGATTACTTGCACATATATGTGTGTTAAAATGAATTGTTGTTGTTGTTTTTGTTTTATATGTTTCTTTTAATACTGAAATTTCTTTACCAAAGAGTTCCACAACTTCTTAACAAATTTTTATATTCGTTTCCATTATATGTATATATTTTCATAAGCAATTTAGGAACTCTGTTATATTTTACAGTTGTGTACTTTTTATTCAACTATATTGAAAGTATATATATTTATATATATATCCAATTTTTTTTGAGCATAAATGTGAAAATAAGAATAAAAAAAGAAAAAAAAGAAAAACATAACAGCACAGAAAGTAAAAAAGTAAAAAAAAAAACAAAAACAATAAGAAAAGAAAAGAAAAATAACATAAAAAGAGCATAAAACCAAATTTTAACCCAAAGTGTTTAAACATCTAAAAAGCAGCAGCAGCTATATAGTTAAAAAATACAAAAAAAAAGCATCCAACTAACCCAACAACAAAGTACATCAAATTTATAAATATATATATATACATTAAATTTATATAAATATATATATATATATTCTTATTTTTATTTTTCGCCTTGTTTTTCTTCTTGTTTTTTTTTTCTTATTATTTTTTTTTTTGTAATATTTTTCTTTTATATTTATTAGTGAAATCGCGTAGCTTTTGTATTGTGCCATAAACGAAACACTTTTCATAACGCTAACAGCTTCGGACTAATACGATCGAAAGGCGAATCACAAAAAAAAAATAAAAATAAAAAATATAATAATAATAAAAAAAAATATAAAATAAAATTATTTGTATTTTATAGCCACTCATTTCAATTTCAAATATATATATAAATAAATATAAATATACAATAATATATATATATAAAATTATATATATATACAGTAAAAAAACTACCAATATACACTTCATTTATTTATTTTTTTTAGAGTAGAGTAGAGTAGAGTGTATATAATATATATAGAGAAGTTGAGACAACGTATAGGAAAAACATAAGAAGTGAAATAAAATAAATTTTTTTATTATATTTATATTTTCGTACTCACAGCCACCCGTCACACATTTCGTTGTTTCCGTTTGTTGGGTGATGCAATGTGAATATAATAATATTTTTTTATTCTACTATTTAATAAAAAAATAAAAAAAAATTAAAAACACAATAATAAGAGAAAATGAAAAATTTTTTATTTAAAATGATGATATAAAAATTAAATAAATAAAAAAAAAAATAAAATATATATAATAATATTAAAATAAATA
Organism: Dolichopus griseipennis; assembly: GCA_963082915.1. Classification (NCBI taxonomy): domain Eukaryota; kingdom Metazoa; phylum Arthropoda; class Insecta; order Diptera; family Dolichopodidae; genus Dolichopus; species Dolichopus griseipennis. The sequence continues at coordinate 62,163,418 of OY720442.1, forward strand.
AAAGTAAATAACAAAACACAAGAAAAATTAAATATTATTTTCTAAATATAATAAAATTAAAAAAAAAAACAATATATATACATAAATATTAAAAACAATAAAAAATAAAAGAGAGTTAATATAAAAGCTAATTTTATTTCAAATATAAAATTTTTAAACATCGAATATAAGACAATTATATATTTTTTTATATTTTTTAATAAACTACCAAATTAAAAATTAAAAAAACAATAACAACAATAACAAACAATCAAATAAGAACTCATAGATAATTTTCCGGAAAATTTATATGAAAAAAAATTAATTAATAAAACGACGGATTTTATGGTATCTACAGATAATCATTTTTATGATCCGCGTTGTTTATAAGTAATTTTTCATTTAAAAAAATTGTAATTTGTCCAAAAATTTAAGCACTGTGCATTTTTATAAAAAAAAAATTAAAAAAAAAAAAAACAAAACAAGATTTAAAATTTAATTAATATCATTAATTATATATAATATAAATTAAAAATATAGTGAATATTTTTATTTCAATTTAAAACATATACACAAGTGTTCTGTTTACTTTTTGTTTATAATTTTGTTTTATTAAAAAAAATTATCTTGTTTATTTTATATTTTATTTTTATTAATTAATTTAAATTAATTTCGAATTAGAAAATACAAATATTTGTGATATATTAATTTTTAATTTTTCTATATATATATATATATATATATATATATACATATATTATTATTCGCTATATAACAAAATTTAAAACTTAACGCAAAATTTATTTGGTTTTTTATATTTTTGTATGTGAAAATCGCGGAAAATTGAAAAAAATATCTTCAGATATTTTATATTGAAAATATATATATAAAAGATACTTTCTTATTGGAAAGATATTTTAATTTGAAACATAATATAATATATAATAAAATAAAAGTGACTGATGTGTTAATTTATTTTAAAAAATAATTTATAACATATAATAAAACTTAATATCTTATATATATTTTGTTTACAAAAATTTATAAATATATATATATATAATTAATATTATAACAGATAATTAATCAAATTTAACACAAAAGATGTATAAAAAAATTTAATAGATATTATACAACAGATAAATAAAAAGTTAAAAATACATTAAAATACATTTTGTCCATTACAGAACCACATGTTATCAATATATATATATATATATATTTTGATTTTTTAGTCAACAAGGTTGTATTTTTTTAGTGTATAATATTTAATTTTATGACGACTTTAAAAAAGTTTTAATAGTTTTATTGTTTTATGGGTTTTTCCTTCCCTCAAAATTTTCCAAAAAAATCATTTTGAGCCTCCAATAAATCAATTAAAAATTAAAAAAAAAATAAAAATTTTATATTTTGTTTTGAAATTTATAAAAAAAAAAAAATTGAGAATATAATAGAACGCTTAATATATATATATATATATACGTTCTGAATTTACTATTTAACTGTAAACAAATTTAATATTAAATTAAATATAAAGAATTCTTAAAATTTTAAAATTTTGATCTCATTGTCGGGAATGTAATAATTTTTAAAACAAAGGTTTAAATATATATTTAATAAATACTTATATACACAATATATATACAAAAAAGTATATAAAAAATAAATTAGTTATTAACTAATAATAATTATATTATAATAATAATAATTAACTAAACAAAATACGTAAAAAAATACCTAAATATTAAAAAAAAATTATTTTGTAAAATTGTTAAATATATTTTGATAAAAGATAATTAGAAAAAAAAGTATATAATATTATATAAAAAAATAAAAATAAATAACGTTTTAACGTTTAATTAAATAAACCAAAATCAAAATTCAAAACGAATTATGTGCAATGTCAAAATTTGTTTTTGATAGTATGCTACCAAAATATCCACAATTTCAACCATTTATAAGTTCACACTTATCAACAACACAAAATACATCATCGGCAGCAGCAGCAGCAGCAGCAGTTGCAGCAGCAGTAGCATCATCATCATCACCAGCATCATCTTTATTAACACAAAGTATAAACGGTGGTATATCATCAATACATCATAATAATTTATCTTCATCTGTTATTAATAATTTGAGTAATAATCATAATAATAACAACAATCATCATAGTACAAATAATAATAATAATCATCATACCAATAATAATAATAATTTAAATTCATCACATCATAGTAGTGGTGGTGGTAATACAACAACATCAAATTCAGAAGGTAGTCCATTAGCAAGTTCCGACGGTAGTCCAAATCCACCAATACCAACCAGTAAAATGTATCCATATGTATCAAATCATCCAACTACTCATAGTAGCTTATCGGGTATGCCAGGATTTTCTGGTTTAGAAGATAAATCATGCAGGTAAATTAAAATAATTATATATACATCATAAGAAAATATATATATATATATATTATTTATGTATATATGAAATTAAGACTTAAGAATAAAATTTGTTTTTAAATCACATTTTAAAATATAGATATACAGACAGTGTTATGAATAGTTATCAGTCCATGGGTGTACCAGGTGGTGCTTCTAGTTTTGCACAATTTTATCATCAAGCAGCAGCAGCAACGGCAGCTGCTGGTGCCGTCGGTGTTGGTGTAGACAGTTTAGGTAATGCTTGTACCCAACCAACATCTGGTGTTGTATCTACCGGCGGTACTGGTTTAAGTAGTGCTGATTTGCCTAGATATCCATGGATGGCGTTAACAGGTGAGAAAATATAAAAGTTTTTACAATTTTAATTTAGTTTTTAATTAATATTTAAATAAATAGTTTCCGTTAGATTTAAGAATTACGTCTAGGAAGGAGTTAACTATTAGAAAATTTATTAAGATTAGTGTTCAATTTTTTGAATTTGAAGTTAAAGTCCTTGAAATATTTATTTATCGAATACCACTAATATCTAATATGTCATTACTCTTGAAATCTAGTAATTGCTTTAACTGTGACGATTTCCATGATAAATCAAACAATCATTATATATGTACTAAACATATAGTACACGTCATATAGACAATCATAGTTCCAACTAATCCAAATATAGTTTATAAAAATAACTTTCAAGTGGGAATTTTAAACAATGATCCTAAAAATAGATTAATACCCTTCGTTGACGTTTGACGTTGTCGTGTTATGCGCAACCAATGGTTTGTTCTAATAAGCGTGAACATTTTATATTGCAATTATTTCAATAACATTGGTTTTTCCTAATTTGATCATAACTTATCAGACTAATCATTTTTAACTTTTAAAAATTTTCTGAACTAATCTATAATGCAATGATTCTGTCATTTATCTGTTAGTGTGTTAGCATTAACATATGTTGTCAATGTGATTGTATGTATGAGATAAATGTGATCAAATCAATTGAATATTTTTAGATTTTTGGGAAGAATAAACACTGTTACTGAAAATAATAAATATGGGGAATAAATTCCAATGCATTATAGTATACATACAAAAATGCAGACCATACAAACATATTGTGTGTATATATTATATGAATATATCGTTTCTTTGTGTATAATGAGTTTGATTTTCTTTGAATGACCTGAACAAGAAACCATAGTTTGAAGCTTTAATAATGGAAAAGCTTTGAATGAATGATCAAAATATGATTTCTAGGAATTTTGGAATTTTAAAATAAATTTAAATTTAAGTTTTGTGCTATTTGTGAAGCTCAACTGTTCAAAGTTTGGTATTCAATGAAAGGTAGTCCACCCTAATATTGATAAATACCACCTAGCTAAAATGATTTGTAAATTGTCACTTTTAATTGACGTTTATCATTTGGTTCAAATTTTCGGAATAGTGTTGGACGCATAGTTTGTTGATTTAATATTGTTTTGTTATTTAAAAATCAAATATTGAATACTTGTAATTGTATTTTATTGAAGCAAAATTAGAATTGCTTGATTGATTTAATATAATGATTACTATAGGTACTTATGGTCATTAGTTAGTTCAGATTATTTATCAATTAAATATAAGAAATATTAAGAAATTGAGGAACTTTAAAATTATATATATGATTTGTAAGGAACATTAATTAATCTCCAGATTTACAACGAAGGCAGAGTTTTTAATTTAAAAGTTTTGAAATATGGCTTGTTTAGCTTAACATATTATCTGAAATCTTATATGCAATTTAGTCGCTCCAAAATTCTGAAATTCAAATATTATTTTAATAACAATTTGTGAATGTTTAATTACTTTTTTTTTAATTGTTAATTATTATAATTTTTTGTTAAACAGTATATAAATGAGGAATATTTTTAGCTTAAGCATGGAAAGTTATATCCCGCAAGTGGTGACCATTTTCGGTTTCGCACATTCGTGCTCTTTCTAGTACATTTTCTATAACTTTTCGTAAAATTTCCGGCGTTAGGGCTTGAATTTCATTGCGAATGTTTTGTTTTAGTTATGGTATGGTCGCTGGCTTGTTTACGTATACGTACGGTGAATGTGCGAGCGAATTGAAATCGCTTCTGCGCGAAATAATGCGTTCACCAAAGAGGTTCCGTAACATAGCCATTGTGTCCCTTATAGTGTGGCCTGTGGCTCCATCTTGTTGGAATCACAACTGTGGATTGTTTTCTACAGCTGGTCTCAAAAAATTGTCCAGCATCGTTCGATATTCAGCACCAGTAATCGTAACTGAGGCGCCATGTGCATTTTCAAAGAAATATGGACCAATAATCCTTTCAGACAATAAACAGCACCAATCAGTACACTTAAGTGGGGGTAATTGTCGCCGATGAACTGTTCTTGGATTCTCCGTAGCCCATATCCTGTAATTTTTCTTGTTTACGAAACCATTTAATTGTCGCCGATGAACTGTTCTTGGATTCTCCGTAGCCCATATCCTGTAATTTTGCTTGTTTACGAAACCATTTAATTGGAAATGGGCTTCATCGCTCATTATCAAATAAAAATTTCAAAATTAAATTCAACATTAGATTCTCAAAATAAAATTCAACAATGGTTGATCGCTGTTCTGTTGTCTACTGTTCCATTTCCAATTCCCTAAGTTTTCTTCACCAAATTCTGGAAAAAAAATAAAAAATATAAATAAATTTAAAAAGTTATTAAACATTCAAACCATATCGGTCGTTTTGCGCCACCCTGTATAATCTTTTGTAAACTATCCCCTGTAAGTTTAGCTTTTACTCTGTGTATTTCGGAATTCGTTTCATGGTATTGCAGTTTTTCAACATTATTTTTATCTTATTTTAGATTCTCTCGAATTAGTAGACTTTAAATTACCTTCTTATTCAATTATTAATAATTTTGTCACTCTAGTAAATTTCCACAATAAGATTACAATTGAATAACGGTATATAAGTTTTCTTTTCTGTGTTATGAAATATGGATTCTGTCAATTGATTTTATTGATTATTTTTAATTTAATTGTAAATAATGCATATTGTATTTATACACCGTATTAAATTTAATGAACCATGAACCATTTAAAATTTTTAAAATAAAATATCAATTAAACTTTCTTTTTTGTCTGATAAGTTTTTGTAACTCCGTTGAGATAAATTAGTGGAACGTTTCTTGCAAACCTTTCGAAAAAACTTCAAGTATAATTGAAAATTTTGAAGTGGATAGTATTAGAAAATGATCTTGAATCAACTGTTGTGATAAAATATAAAAATACTTATTAATTAATTATTATTTAATTAAAAAAAAATCCAAAGGAAATTAAAAACTTGTTGTTATTAAATTAATTAAAAATAAACCGAATTATTCTTTAAAGGCTCAAAGTCAGATTAGGATTTATGAATTCTGAAAGAAAATTGTCAAATACTTTGTATATAGACTACAAATGCTTTTAGATAACAAAATTATGAACTTACTTAAATCAAGCAAACATTTTCTCCTTTGGGAGAATACGAAGTTTAATTCTCAATAATTTAATGAAATATTAAAATGTGTTTGGTCTTATAGGAATGGTATCACACAATTTTAAGACATAATGATATCAAACTGCGCTTACACGGTGTTTTAAATCCTTTTTCACAAAATTGAAAAATTGCTATGAATTTTCGTGTATTTCAGTTTCGAATTGGAAAATATTATTAGATTTTATTTTTTTTTATGGTGTGTATGGCTTGTATACTTATAGAGGTATAAAAATCCATTTAAAATTACATGTTTGTTAGTGGTAAATCTTTAAAAAATCATAATAGCCACAATACTTTTATATTGACTTTCTTTAATGGTAATAATAGATATAATGGTAATAAATTTTAATTCATAGAAAGCTATTACATATACCTAAGTATATAATAGTTACTTACTTAAGGTATGTATACTCCTATTACGCCTTTTATCTTGAAAAATTTAGAATTGAGTGTACAAAACATGCATATATGCCTGAATATTTAATTTTTTAACTGCTCAAATTCTCAACACAACCAAAGGCTAACAAGGGGGTTAGACTGTTATATTTTTTAACTTGAAATCTTTAGTAACTAATCTTTTGTTAGTTTATTTTGTAATTTCTCATATACGATCTTACAAGAAAATACTTCAACTGTATTATATCTTGGGCAGTTAAAGCTGCAGTAGTAGAATTGTAGTTTTTATATTGAACCTAGCCAAAAACTTTCATCTGATTTTTAACTCGACTCAGCTACTATTCGGTATTGTATTTAAATTAATCGTTAAATCAATAATTAATAATAATATAACCTTAATAAAAAATACATTAATATAACAATATAAATAAATAAAAACTATAAACAAATAATTTAATTGAATAATAAAACTCACAGATATAGAATACCATATAACTTAAATGCAATATATTACAATATAAACAAAATAGTACTGTATGTATTGAAAATCTTAGACATTTCTACATGTTGTAATTTTCACAGTGAAATTCTTTTGATCAGTTCTAATAATATAAATACAGTATTTGCCCCTGTTACGAAATGCACATATATAGTAAGGCTGTTTAGCCTATAAGAGTGAACAGTTAGCACGTAGAGGTGCCGGTAAAAAATATCTAGTTGATACATATTTATACTCTCTTCCTCGATTTCAATTAAAATCACGCCATTACATTTTGTTTTTAATATGAAGGGAAGCTTTTATTTGGTGCTTGTCAAATTTATGATACTTGAGCAAATCTATTTCATTATCATCATATGTATGGTTAATTTTTGTTAAAAACAGCAATTATGATGACCATCACATAAAGAAATACATATATTTAAGAAATATATATATATATATAAGTTTGTAAAACCCAAAATCCCCATAGTTACTTGTCCTAAACGTTAGTTACTCAACCGATTATTCCAACTTTTAAGCTGGATTCAATGCTCTGTACATTCGCTGGATTCAAAATTTTGTATGTGTGGGATATTTGTACATATATACTTGTATATATACATATATACATTTTATACATAATAAAATAAATTAATTAATTGTTGGCGAAAAAATATTGTTTTTGCCTACATAGAAACACAAAAAAACATTTCAATATTTTTTGGTTGACATTTTACATAATCCAAAAAAAAAAAACAAAAACAAAACGTCAACAAAACTGTCATAAATATTTTACCACACCAATGAATTAATATGAAATATCTTAAATTATCTACTCTGAAATTTATTTTGTACTCAATTAACTAAATATATATATATATAAAAATCCGCCATTTAACTTAATATGTATATATTTATATATATATATATATAAATATAAAAGAAAATAAATTAACATGCGGTATAAGATTTAATTAAATAATTATTATTAACATTGTATATACAAGAATATATAACTTTATTTTAATTTTAATTGTTGAAATGATTTAAATTTTAAAATACATATTATTAATAATAAAATTAAATATTTTTTAAAATTACAAATAAAACTACTGGTATTTAAAATATATATAAGAACAAAAAATATATATATAGGTACGAATATAATAATAATAATACGTTATACACGATCATTATAATGATCGTATATACATTAAATAAATCTAAAAAGAACAAATAAAAACAAAATACGATATAAGTATAAATTTTTTATTTTAATACGATAATAATTTATTTTACGATTAGTTTTTATGTAAAATTTTTAACACTTTTAAAAAAATTATTATTAACTAAAAAAAATTATAATAACTTTTTATGGTTAAAAATTAGGTTAATTTACTTTCATTTTATAGCATTTTATTTTAATTTAAATGTTACCGCTTTACATACTTATTAAAATATATATATATATATAGATAGAGTTTTTTTAATTTTTTTTTTTCAAATTTTATAGATTATATAAAAAATGTCGTAAAAATTTAATATGGAGTCAAATGTACATGTATATATATATATATATATATATATATATGTATAAGAAATACGTGATTATTATATTAATTTTGGTTTATTATAAAATATATTTTTAATACGTTTTTAATTTTTTAAATACAATGTTTTGTTATTATATATTAAAAAAAAAAGATCTTTTAATTTTATAGCTTTAAAGATATACCTATATATATATATATATATATATATATATATATATACCGTGTAGTTAAAGAATTTAACTTTGAGAGATGTGACAGATTTGTCGAGTGGAAAAATTTATTTTAAAAGCCCCCAGAATACAATTAAGAATTATTTTGTAAAAAAGCAACAACAACAAAATAAAAACCTACATGGTGGATGTTAAATAAAATAAAATTGAAAATAAAATTTTTTTATAGCATATTTTATAATAATCTTCAAGGTCGTCCGGTCCCATTAATTTACTTTTATTATAATATACAATTTTTATTTCAATTAAATAGCCTATGATTATGATATGTATGTATAGAACCTTATTTTTAAATAGTTGGATGATATTTGTTCTTGATCTACAGCAACTATGTATGAATGTATATTATCATTTGAGTATATATATGTTAAAAAAATAAATATACAAATTAACAAATATAATTTTTTTATATTTGTTTGTGTGATTGTGTGAATATAATTAGGTGTCAAGAGAACACAAAATCGAAATACAAAAAAAACTGAATGATGATGATGACACAAGAACAGCAACAAAAACAACAACAACAACAAATAATAAAAAAGCTCAAATTTTTATTCTGATGATAATTCAAAAATCTCAAGAATTTAATAAAAAGAGTGATCTCCAATTTTATAATACATACTTCACATACTTCAATATTATATACATATTACATACCTATATGTACTCATTCATACAAATTTTCTATCAAAAAAACCAAAAAAACCAAATCAAAAATTATAATATGCAAATATAATATACAAGTGTGTGAATAAATTAATTTATATACATACACACATATATAGGTTTGTGCATGATCATACCTATCTACCTATAGAATTTAATTTTTTAATAACTTTTACATTTACACTTTTGTGATCTATTGATAATTAAAAAAATGATAATTGATAATAATGATGATGATGATGAACTTTTCAACTCAAAGTTTTATTTTTTAGCTTTTTTTTTGTTGTTTTTTTTTTTTTATTTTTTTTTTTTTAATTTTGTCAATGACGATGTTTAATAGTTTATTTTTATTAGATTTTTGAACAATTATATAATTAATTTGAAATTAAATTAAATTAAAAAAAAAAAAGAAAAAACCAAAAAAATCTGATGTTTATGTTTTGGAAATACGTGATAATTTTTTTTTTTGTAAATGAATACAATTAGACGCCAATAGGTTGGAATTTTATAAAACAATTGATTTATTTTAATTAATACAATAATCGTTTTAATAAGTATTTTGGATTTAAAAGAATGATTACTGAAATGAAAAGTAACTAAATAGGTACCTATTTTTTGGTATTTTTATAAAATGAACAAACATGAATGGATCGCACTTGTATTTTGAAAAAAGTTAGAGGGAAAAAGTAATGGTAATGGTAGCTAGTATTACGGTCGAAGTATTTTAATCGTTTTATGTAATAATATATTTGTTAAAAATAATAATGATGATATTTCAATAAAATAACTAAAATTCATTAAATTAGAAGTATATGACAACTGCATGATCTTCTTATTTATATGTTTCTGAAGACAAGTGATTATTAGTTGTGTTTCATGACTTACACGATTTCTTAGATTCCTTTACTGACTTAAATAATTTACAAAGTTTGAATTTGAAGATTCTCTTAGTACTAAAGAATAGCTGTTCATACGGCTTTGCTATCGAATGTGCCTGAACTTAATTTTTAACTAGTTTGTGGCCATTGTACAGTTTCAAAGATTCGGTGAAAACTCTAACTTTCTCCAATATTATATATATAGGACAATATGCTCTTGGCAGAATTTCGTGATACATGCTTCAGAGTTAGTTACTATAGTTAAGTTTTAAGGTTCTTTTTCTCGTGTTTTATTATTTTGGGCGGTTTTACACGCCGACTTATAACAAATTATTGAAATTTGTTCAAATCAAGGGTTTTATGATTAATATTGAAGCGTTGTTGAAATCATACGTATACAGATTGCAAAAAAAAATCAATTAAAATAAAATAATAGAGTGAAAAATATGTAATTTTTTAAAATGAATTTACTTTTCTATGAATTGGTCCTGGGCTTTATTACAATAAATTTTCTTCGGAGTGGTATTACACTATAGTACAATGCCATATCCTTTATGCCACATCTAATTTTTTTTGTGATTCTTTTTCCACTTATTTATGGAGTAAGGGAAATTCGCCAAGTCTATTTAAACTAGGCTTCAGTTTCTTTAATTGTTATATTCACGTTGATTACTCGACTGTAGCTAATGTATAAGATTATGGATTCACAAATGTAGCTATACTGTAGCTAATGTATAAGATTATGGATTCACAAATGTTAATTTGTGCCCCACCTATCGTCTTACACCAGAGTTATTTATATATTAATATTAAATCTTATCTTATATTACGATATAATTATACAATTTTACGATATTTTTTTATTAGATATGATCTGACTGGGGTTTGAACCCGAGACTTACTACATGAAAACTGGCGTCTTTGCCATTATGCCAGTTGTCAGATCATCATATTTATTATGCCATTTATTATTGTGAGTGTAATATTTTTGAGTACACTTTACCATACATTTTTACTTAGTTCATCTTTTAAATATTCTTTCCCTAAATTAAATACTTAATCAATCTCTATCTTGAAAACTTAACCGAGTATCGCACCAAATATTTTGTAGTTATATAACAAGGAGGGTGTATTACACATTGTAGTTTTGGTTTTTCTCAATTAAATAACATTTTCTTTCTCCAATTTTTTAAATTTTATTTTCAAGTGAACAACTAAGCCAGAGTTACATGAACATGATTTAATTTATTTACTTATTTATTTAATTTCGATTTCGATTACCTTCCTATAATAGGTTTACATAATGTATAGGTTTAAATATAATTAACTTTATTTTATAGATAACTTAATGCAATAATCAACTGATCGTTTTACCGACGGTATCGTATATTTGCGTAAATACTTTACATCAATTTAGATAATTTAATAAAATTAGTAATTAATTAATTATGCAATTAATTATTTATAAAATAATTAAATAAAACTTATAAATTATATTTTTTAAACAATCTTTTCCTGGATCTCCTTTAAAATTTTACTTTCGGTATTTTAAAATTTTCATAATTTAAAGTCTTAGAATTATAATTAATTTTTTAATAAGTGAAGTGAAAAAGAAAGTTTAACTAATTCTCCTTCACTAATTCTGATTAAGTTGGAAAACAATCAGAGAATCATAAAGTGGAAAATTACAAAATGGATTATTTGGCACGAAACTAAAAATACTTGTGGGATTGGTTTTAATATGTTTTCTATATTTTATATAAAGTAGTTAATTTTATAGAGTATTAGCTGAAGATATATTGTTTAACCCTGAACTACTCTGGAGGTGTCTCAGATATTGATTGTAAATATTACTATAGGGTTAGTTTCAACAGAAGTACTGCTTCTAAGAGTTCTATTACAACTTACATTTGAAGTACAGATTCTTATGAACTGGAATTATAAAATTTTATTTTAAAACTAAATTAAAATCAACGACCATTAAAACCAAATAATACGGCAAGTAAATATAGTATAAGAAAATCTAGAAGTTTAATAATTCCTTTTGTGAATTGTAAAGAAAACTCTCATAAAAACTATATTACTGTAGTCTCAATTAAAAATGCAAGGTATAATTAGTATAAGCATTTATAAATTTTAAATATTACATACTGTATCCCACTTCGAAATTAATTTATAAAATAATTCAAATTACTCATTCCTTGAATACGCGCTAACTCTTCAACTATTAGACTAATAAGCCAGTCTATACCATAGGTATATATGTTGGAACAGAGGGTCATAATATATTAGTGTTATTCGAATTGATCTTAATGAATTCCACATACAATTTAAACATGAGATAGAAATAAGCCGTAAAACATTTAAAAACTTCTTAGATTTTCAATAGGTGCTTTTTTTTGCTTATATTGTAATATTATATTGTAATATTTTGTATTAGAGTATATGGTATTCTATATTTTTTTTTTTTTTTTGTTTTTATTCTTTTTTCCACTCCTTTAAGGAGTATAGGGCATTCACTAAGTTTATTTTAAACTAGGCTTCAGTTTCTTTAATCATAATATTCACTAAACCGTTGATTACTCGGCTGTAGCTATTGTATAAGGTTATGAAATATGAATGTACAAATGTTAACTTTGTGCGCCATCTAAAATCTTACACAAGAATTATTTATATATTTTTATTAATATTTTATTTTATATTACGATATAAACTATAACGATATAACTATTACGATATACAATTTTACGATATTTTTTTATTAGATATGATCTGACCGGGGTTTGAACCCGAGACCTTCCACATGAATGGCAACGTCTTTAACACTACGCCATTGGTCAGATATATAGGTATTCTATATATATGAGTTATATTATTTATTTAAATTATTTACATATATTTTCCATTTAAGTTTATTATTATATTGATATATTTTTTATTAAAGATGTATAATTATTAACTGTTGATTTAGCCATGGATTTGAACTCAATGGGGAATGGTAACTGAGTCGAGTCGAAAATCAGATAAAAGTTCTTAAACTTTCATTGGGGTTCGAAACCGGACGTTTCGCATGAAAGGTCGGCACTCTAACCACTATGCCACACAGATGTTTAAAAACCTTTGCTGAATTTTTGTTTCTCTTGATTTCCTTTAAATATTCAGCTTATTGATGTTTTAAATGTGCTTCAAATTCAGCAATACTCATAAGAGTAAAGCATTGTCGAATCAAGCGATCTCAAATTGACGGTCAGTTGTTCAATTGTTTTTCGTTACTGTTCCCTTCTTATATTTGAAAGGTTTTTTTTTTAAATTGTTAGTACATTGTTCATGTCATTTTTTAGCTTAAGGTCTAAAAAATGAATAAACTTTAGATTACGTACAATGTTTTCTAACTAATCAATGATAAGTTGTTGTTTTATAGCTAATAACTACTGACCAATTGCCTAAAAATTTGCCACCTGTTATCATTAACATTTAATCTTTATGTTCGCTATTATTATTGTACCTTAAAAACCATGTTTAGAAATTCCAATTTCATTGATGTAGAAGAAGTTAAATATTAATTTAAATTAATTTTAATTATAAATTAAAACATATATACTCGCATATACTCGTATATTAGTGGTTTTTATTAGACTTTAAAACAAAATCAAAACCATAAAAGCACATTTCGTTGTGTCTTCGTAAGATAACTTATCATTCGTACCTAATCTAAAATTAATTAATTAAGATATTATCTTAAAATACATTTTAAATAATCAGACTTGGGTGTATATATATTAATTTAATAGAAATAGTAAACATTTTATGATCATTTAATTATATTTAATGTTATTTATTTAAAATAACTCAGGTGTTAAAATTTTGTTTATAAGGTACCTATGGTTAAAAAAAAAAATAGAAAATAAAAATATTCATAAAAGTTTTTTTTTGTTTTTTTTTTTCAAAAAATTTTCTTGCGAGTAAATAAAAAATTAATAAAATTAACCATAAATTTATTTTAGTATAAACTTTACCAACTAAAAAAAAAACATTTCATTGAGGCTTTTAAAAATTAAAATAAACATTTATAGTTATCTTCACATAATTGTTTAAGTTTTTATTTTTCATACTTATGACAGCCAAGAGTAGTTGTATACAATTTATTATTATATTGTTTATATATTTTCACTTAAATAAAAATGTAAATAAGATTTAGATACACTAATACCAGATACTAAAATTGAATATAATTAGTTCATTAGAAATTAGCACAACCTTTAAAAAATAAAATATTTAGATTTAAAAATTTGGATAATTAAATAGGCAATTATTTTAAATAATAAAAAAAATATATAGTTTGGAAATTTTTATGTGGTGTTGTATAGTAATTTAATTACTAGTTTAAGTATTTAATTTACTTGTAATTTAATTAGTTAGTAATTCAATTACTAATTAGTTAAAGTTACAGCGAATTTACAGTTACTTAAAGTTAATGTTTGATTTGTAAATTAATATTAAAGATTATTTATTGATTTGGGCAATAAACCTTTTAATACAATATCGAACTTTAATTCGGCAATCACAGGTTTACACCTTAATGGTAAAGGCCCGGGTTCGAATCCCAGTGAAAGTGAAAAAAACTTTCTGTTTTTCGACTCGACTCAGCTCCCATTAACCATTGGGTTCAAATTAATGGTTTAATCGACAATTATTAATTATGTATTCTTAAAAAAAAATACATTATTATAACAATGTAAACAAATGCAAAATATAAACAAAAAAATTTAATTCAATAATATAACTCACAGATATAGAATACCATATAACTCTAACACAAAATTTTTACAATATAAATAATAATAGAATTGTATCTATTGAAAACCTAAGACGTTTCTAAATGTTTTAAGACCAAGTACCATCTCATGTTTAAATTATACATGGAATTTATTAAGATCATTCTAATTCTAATTGTTCGAATATCGAAATAGATGCGGACACTTAGGCCGACTTATGAAGCTCAAATATTAAAGAATTAAAATTTGATTTGATAAAAATTTGATTGAAGCTGCAGTGCTTAGTTGGATGAATGAAAAAATCGATAAATGTATTAAAATACCGGAATGGTTTACTTTAACATTACACCCACCAAAAATTTAGAACCTATAAGAATAAACTTGGCAATTGGTCCATGCAAATTGCGCGTAAATGAAATAATGATTTATAATTTAACAACTAAATTATTTGTCAATATATATATCTAATAGTTCGTTCAAAATTCTTTGAAATTCTAAAACGATTTTTAAAAGATATTAATAAAGAAGTAGATCATTTAGGCTGTAAATGTGTGCACTGACAGATGAATAGATAGACACACACCGACCGATATCACAAAAAAAAACACGTTTTCTGCGTTTCTGTGCAGTAATTTATATTTGGAAAAACCTCAGATTTCAATTGTTGGTGCTAAAACAATGACTACCCGCTTCTTATATTTCATATAACAATTGTGATATAATTTATAAATTATAAATCTCATACTGAACATACACAACATATCTAATGCTCAGTGTACCAATTGTTATATCCTCCATCTCTACTCAGAACAACTTCATGGGTCTACAACTTATGAAATGTTTTCATTCATAAGTTGAATCCTGTACATCAGTTTTACTAATTTGTCGGCATACCTGTTTTAGGAATCGTCGATCCATTCAAATTATGAATTAAATCCTACCCTTGGTTTATTTTAAAAATTTTATTCTGCAAGTTGAGGGTTGTCTTATAAGTATTTGGTTTCGAGCTGCTCTGTATACCAAATAACTATGGAAATAATACCCATATTTTGGTCGATTAGTTGTTTTAAAATTTACTGATGTTTCTAATAATTTATTTATATTTATTAAATTTATATCCCATTAAATTAAGATTAACTTAAAAATTACAAAATATAATTTTTTAAAAAATGTTTTTTTCATTTTTCAATTACAGATTGGATGGGAAGCCCTTTTGAAAGGGTAGTTTGTGGTGATTTCAATGGTAAGTGTGAATATTTATATTTATATTTGATTATTTTTTCGTGTTTTTAAATTTTGATTTTAAATTACCATCAAAAGGGACCAAAAATGTCCTTGTTAACTGGATTGCAGTCATATTAAAAATTAAATAATCATCACTTTATACGTTTTTTTTTTTTTTAATATTATAAAGAAATTACTAAATTCCCAAATTGTATCCATAATCATGTTTTACCGACAAATGAATCTTACCAAGAAAGTTTAAAAAAAATAGAGACAAATCCGATATTTAAAATAAAATCTATAGATTCTTTTCCTTTTTTTTTTTGTTAAGATATTTTTCAAACTTATAGATAATGTTCGTTTATTTAATTTATTGTTTAAGCCTTTTGATATTTTTCTCAACCTCATTTTACATTTTATTTATAAATTATTCAAAAAAGGTTCAAAAAATGAAACTAAAATGAAACTCAGAAAACTAAGAAAGATCTTATAGGTAGGTAATCCTTTTGTATATAAATCATTATATTTAAATGAATGTTCTTTCTTCTGATATTCTTAATCTTATATGCCTACATGAAACCCAATCATTTTCATGAACCCCATTGAACTAAAAATATATACAGATGAAATTATAAGACTCTAAGAATGTAACATTAGATTAACTATTATTATTATTATTATTTTAGTTTTATTTTAAACTTTATCTTTCAACCTACAGATATACGATGACGATGACGACGACGACGACACGACAACAACAACGATTAAGGTCACTGCATTTTTATGATCTAATCTTTTAAGAATGGATATATTGTATTCGTATATTCTATACGTGTTATAAACTTAACAAAAAAAAAAGACAAAAACCTAAAACCAAAAATGAAAGAAAGAGAAAGATATTAGAAAAAGAAAGACTTTTACATCATAAAGATACATTTTTATGTTTGGTTCCTGTGTTAAGAAAAGAAAAGTATGACAATAATAACAATATTAAAATTTCATTCCTACGTCCTTAGATTTCTTTTTTTTTCTTTTGAAATAAAATATATATATACATAAATTTACGCACACTTATACAAATTTATCAATATATATTGATCTCAAAAAAATTTCTAAATTTCTAATAATAACAATTCTTTTTTTTTTTTCAACCCATTTTAAATGGTAGAAAATATCCAACTGTGATTTACTAAGGTATCTCAATTTAAAGTATCTAACTATTTTATCTATTAGTATTATATTTATATATATATATATACATATTACATAAAATACCTTTATAATATTTTATGTAAGTGTTAAAAATTAAATTTATATGCTATTTTACTTCTCTTCTTTTTTTAAGAAATTTTATAATATTTCAGTATTTGATATCCCATAAAAAATGAATTTATATTTTATTAAAAAATTGATTTCGAAATAAGTTAAATGAATTTCTGTTTTTTTTATTTATTTAAATCTTATAATTAAGGTATATCTGACACCTTCGAATCAATTACTATTAAAATATATTATTTTAGTTTTATGTAAAATATTTCTTCTACGGTATTTAACTATTTTTAGTTTCTTTTTTGAAGTTGGATTAATTAAAAATTTATTTTAATAGAAAGTAGTTTTAATTATAAATTACCGTTTTATTAATTGAAATAGATGGATAGTTTATATTTAATATATACATTTTATGTCAAGTGGGATTCTCATTGCTTTTGCAATCACTTTAGCTGAACTAAAACTTTAAACTTCTTAATATTCTGAAGGAATGACTTTTTATGAATGTTTCAGGGTTCAGGACCTAAAAAATTTAAAAATTATTTCAATTACAACCAAATGCGCAATTAAAACTGTGGTGTAAAATATTACATTATTAACTTAATATTATAAATTAACCTTATCAAATTGTAATGACAGCCATTCCGATATAACTGAAATGTGAAAATGAAATGTCATCTGTTGAAATTATCTGTCTATTTTATACTGATTTTATAAATATTCAAAATTAATTTAAGACATAAATTTTTTTGAAATCTGAGCAGAACATAAACTGTCAAAAAATATTTCGTGTTTGTAATTCTTGTTTTTTTTTAAATCAGAGCGCGGTCGGAGCATGCTCCACATGATCAGTTCAAATATATCGAGTACGGCTAAGCAAAATCAAATACAAATAATTTTTGACGTTTGTTTAAGATTATACTTGTAAAATAAAAGTCAAGATGTTTTTTTTTATTTTAAGATATCCATTTTTAAATTAGTATTAATAATTTAATTATAGGTTTTTAATAATATAAAACGTAACTAAAATAAAAATGACAGTTGTTTCAAATCGTGTTTTTTTTATTAAATCTGAGCGCTCTGAGTGTACTCTGTTCATGCTCTGCTAGAAGCGTGCTTATTTTGTTCAGAACGCGCTAAGACCCATGCTGTGATATAAAAAAAACGTCGTTAGTAGACAACCTTGGAACTTAGATTTGAAACTGCAATATTAGATTATATCCTAAGTTAAACCAAATATTTTTATTAACTAATTTTCTTATTACAAAATAACATAACAATTATTTTATTAAGAATTAACACCTGAAAAAAGAAAGTGGGCATAAAAACCTTGTTATTAATGACATTTTTTCAATCTGAAAAAACTCAGAAGTTACAAGTATAATTAAAATAGGTAGAAAATTAGATAGGTATAAATTAGTGGTCAAATGTCAAATAGGCAAAGTATTAATATTATCAAGCAATATTTGCTATTGTCTGGTACTACAAATAAATAAATATCACAGTCTGGTATTTTGTCTGGCAAAAACAAGTATTATAAAACAACTTCAATTGAAATAAAAGACAATCACTATACTCACAACACTCACAAAAATTCAAATAATTTATCATTTACTAATACAATGCATGTCTGTAAACAAATACTTAATTTTAATATAACTGTGACATTCATGACAGTTTCAATTTTTTATTGGATGAGTAGACACAATTGTCAATGGAAATTAAACATTTTTTTTTATTTAAGTTCAAGTTTTGTCAACAAATTTGTTATAATGACACTAAATGCAATTTAACCTACCATATTAAAAAACATATATGGAAACTTAATTAAGTTTTTTTTTTGTACTTTTTGTCAAATTGAAAAATTCAATTCAAACGAATATGAAAAGCTGACAAATTAAAGCTTTTTTTTAGCTTTTTCAAACAAAAGTACAATACAATACGCAACGAATGTGTGAGATGATATCATTTTGTTTGGTTCATTGACTCTATATTTAAAACTATTTTATTTATTTTTTTTTTTTTTATTTTTGTCAATTTAATAAATTCTTAAATCCATTATAAAAATCTTTAGTTTCTATTAAATTTATTTAGTTTGGAATAAAAAAAGTCATAATAGATTAATTTAATTTATAATACTTCCGTATATATTATAAATTATTTCTTTAATTTTCTTAAAAATTCAAATATTGTTGAATCAATTTTAGGTTTTTTTTAAATATTTTAAAAACTTTTATTTTATATAAATAAGTCGTTCAATCTATGAGTAGAGTTTTTTTAAAACTGAATTGAGACATTAATGGCCAATATATTTGTCAAACCACTGTGTGAATAAAACATGCGATAAATATATTGGTAATAGATTAATTTGAAACAATAAGAATTGAAAAAAAAAATCAGATTTTAAGAGATTTTCTTTTATTTTATTCAACAAAATATTTATATAAAATAACTTCAAACCATGAAGGTAAGATATTTGTTTAGAAACCTTTTGAATGGGAAGTTGTTTTGTTGGAACAACTCATAAATTCAGACTCAGGCTGTTAGAAAGTTTGTTAAATTTAGAAATTTATTTATTTATATTAATATTACATATCATAAATGAGGGGCCTCGGTAGTTTAGTGGGTAAGCATTTGGCTTATTACCACTCCGGCAATACCATTTATTATATTTATTTAATTATAGTTCGTTAAGTATCACTTGTTATAAACATAGTTCGTTAAGTATCACTTGTTAAGTTCGGACGTGTTACTTATCAATTAAAATATTATTTAAATACGGTAAAATTAAAAAAAAAAATATTATTCAGCAAAATTTATTTTAATTTGTTGTTCAACTATATTTAACAACAATGGCTTCGTGCCAAAAGTGCAAGATGAAAATAAAGGGGGAAACAGGGATAGAATGTGCAGGAGTATGCAAAAAAATATACCATGAAGCGCTAAGATGTTCTGACTTGGATCAATCAACAGTAAATATGTTATTTGCTAATGAGAAGATTAAGTTTATATGCGATGACTGTGTCCAATACATTCAAAATGTAGGCTTGGTCCTTCAAAATATGGAAAGTGCGGTAACAAAAAGTAACGAGCAACTAAAAGAGTATAAAGAAGAGTTCGATAGAGCAATTAAAAATAATGAGAAGGAGATTATAGAACTATTAAAGGCGATAGAAACAAATTATATGAAACGTCTGGAGGAAATTAAATATAGTCAACAAAAAGAATTAGATAAAATGGCAAAATTTACAGAAGTCTTTAAAACCAAAGCGATAAGGTGAATGAACAATTCATAAATGCAATAAAAAAAAGTGATGAGATATGCAAAAAAATAAATAATACTGGATATGAAAAAGCTAATACGAGTTCATTTGCCGATATTTTAAAAAATACAAAAAAATGTACTAATACGATAATAAAAAAAGAATTACCTTTACTTGTAAAACCGAAGAGTAGAATTTAAAAATTTGTTTCCAAAGAAGAAGTAATTTTTGCATGCATCCTAAAAATATGCAATTTAATTATATTGAACCTAATGTATTGTATATTAAGATTTCAACTTGTTTGATGGCAAAATTCAACGAATTTAGAAGCGAATAATTATAAATTGTTAGAAAAATAAGAACTACCTATATATAAGTATATATATATAAATATATATATATATGCATATATTAAATGTTTAAAAACTTTCAAAGTTGGTTCACCATAACACTTCATCGCTTACGACTATACTTGTTTCTGACCGATTAAATAAAATTTAGAAATAGAACCTTATTTAAGTCTTTATCATAAATTTATTTATTTGAAGCATATATTTAAAACAGAGTGTGACACTAAAAACTGACATGTCATATTTTTCCCCCTTCTCCACTCCTTTAAGGAGTATAGGGTATTCACTGAGTCTATTTAGTCTAGGTCTCAGTATCTTTAACGGTTATATTCACCAAGACGTTTATTACTCTTTAGAAGCTATTGTATAAGATTATGAATATATAAATGTTAGTTTTTTCCGCAATTTATTATCTTACACAAAAGTTATTTACATATTTATATTAAATCTTATCTTATATTACGATATTAACTATTACGACATAATTATACATTTTTACGATATTTTCCTTATTAGATCTAACCGGGCTTTGAACCTGAGACAATCCACATGAAATACGGCGTCTTTACCACTACGCCATTGGTCAGATCGGTCAGATACACATGTCATATTAATTACTTGTAAATTTCTGATAATAATTATTTCCAATTGCTGATAATCTAAATTTCCTCTCATTTTAAAATGAGGCTTTTAAGGTAAAAAGAAACAGGACATTTAAATTGAACACGATAGAACAGAATACGAATTTTATGCAATTCATAAAGTTAAATTCAAAATGATCAAAAAACTTAAAAATTATAAAAATAAAAATGAAGTTTTAAAAAAAATTGGGTGGTCTCTTCATATGAATATGAGGCATGATAAAAAGTATCAGTATTTTAAAAGGAAGGCAAAAGTTCAAAACAAGAAAAAAACGAAAAAAAAAAAAAATTAAAAAAAAGGCTATCTATATAAATTATAATTTCCATTGTATTTTAATTATAAAGATATTATTCTTTAATAAATACAAGGAATAACATTTGAAAATGGTTTTTTAAAATTCAATTTTATCCTGAGAAAAGTAGTTCAAGTAATCAAGTACTACCATAATACCCCTTCTCTACCTCTATTTATACTTAAAAACTCTTTGTAACTCAAACCTAGTTTTGCTATCATAACAATAAAAAACACCCCTTTACTTTAAATGTCATTTTCTTTGAAATAAAATTCCCTGTTTACTGCACAGCATACAGTTTTTAATTAAATCTGCCAATGGTGAAAATACGTCATCTTCTCCTTAAATTTCTCTAGAAATACATGTTTGTACATGAGAATTTTTATCCTATATTTATATATATATCATTTTAATAAAATTAATAAAACTTTTTTAATTCTTTGTTAAAATTAAAATTTTTTTTCTTAATATGAAAAGAAACAAGTGGTGAAAAGAACCAAAGACTCTTAAAAAAGGACATTTCCGAAATTATATTGTGTTTCATAATTTGGAAATACTTTCAGAGTTTAATTTTTGAAATAAATGCACTAGTGACTAAGTTACTGATTTATAAAAATGGAAAATTTATAATTCCTAATAGTCCTTCAATGGTTCCCATATTTTTACTAAGGAAACTTATGGTTATTCTCTAGGATCGAACTCCTCTACTCTTTCAAAATTTTGTGATTTTAGGAATTAAATATCGACTTCTTCTGAAATTTGCAATTTTCTTAGAATTTTATAGTCCAAGCAAAAATAATTAAAACTAAGAGACACTTTCTACAATTTTAAAGAACCCCCTTTTAATTTAAGGAACACACATGTTAAAATAGAATGTTGGTTCCTTAAATTTAGTATATTACTTAAACAAAAATTTGGACAGGTATTCAAGTTAAAGATGTTTAAAAATAGCAAAATTTCAATTTTTAAACCCATATAGCTTCTTAACAGGTGGCGTGCCAAATTTAAAATTTTCTTAACCAACTCCTACTAATTTCTGAGGATCTCACTTCTCTCATAATTTCAAATATCCAGGTTTAGCTGTACTAAGGCCAAAATGAGAAGTTAAAAATTTTGCAAAAATTGCGTTTTACATTAAGTAAATTTTAGTACTGTGTGGCAACTCTATACATTTGCCTTCTAAAAATTTATAAAGTCTATAAAAGCAGATGTCTTTAACCGTTTTTTCAAATTGAAATTAAACGTAAAAGAACTCTTGTTATAACAATTTAAATATAGGACTTTTTCAGTCTTTGGAGAAGCTGCAGTGCCGTAATGAGCCCCAAAAAGTTATTCCATGAAATTAAGTTTAAATATTTATCGGTACTTAAAATTGCTTCTCTTTATTTGAAACGGTTTAAAAGCTTTTGCAAACATACGGAGAGATGAACGGGCGGACAGAATGAAACTAAATAAGTCCATTTTTACAAAATCATTTGAAAATGTGCTAAAAACAAAAACAACAATAACAACAACAAAATAAAAAGAATTTTATAGTGAATAAAATTTTTTAAAAAAGAGAAACAGGAAAGAAATGAAATAAATTTTAAACCTTGTTTAAAACTTAAGAACTATATCAGGTTTTTTTTTCTTAGTTTTCTTTGGCAATAAATTACCATTTCTTTTTGTTGTTGTTGTTTTTGTTTTTTTTTTTTTAAACTCATTCTTGTTTTGGTAATGGTTTTATTTTGTTCTTCGGTTTTTTTTAATAAAATTTATTTGTAAATTGTAATTTAATAAAATTTATGATTACTTTTGTTACATCTCTTAAGAAAATAAAAAAAAAAATTAAAAATAAAAAAAAACTAAATTTATTGTTACGTCTTTATTAAAATAAACAAAAAATTAAAAGAATTCTTAACAAAAAAAAAATTGGGTTTTAAAATAAAAGAAAAGTGAAAATAAATACTGAAAGAGTTAAAGCCATCTTTGATTTTGTTTTACTTTTGAAAAATGAAGAAAAGAATGAAAAAAAAAAAAATGGGAAATAAGTTAAAATGAAAAGAAATGAACCCTCTTTTGTATTTGATAAAACTCTTCTATACAATATGGTAGAATATAATCTACTTCCAACGTTTATCATTTAAGAAATTTGCATTTTATTTAAATTTTAAACATTTAAATTATTTTAATCTTTATATATATATATATATATATAATATAGGTATTACTTATCTTAATTGTTTAATTATTTATTAATGTTATTTCAATGGAAATTTTAGTTTTTTTGTATTCAGAAATGGTTTATTTTAAAGGTAAAATAAATTTGTATATATATATATATATATATATATATATATATATATAAATAATAATGTAACTTCGAAAAAAAATTTGATGATAAGCATAAGGCATGTGCGTTCCAGATTTAACACATTTAGATAGTTTTACTGCTTTTTATTCAAATTGTTTGATACATCGTTATATCCAAGTGGGTGAATATAGTGTGGTAACGGAAGATTGTTAATCTACATTTTCTTATCTTAATTTTGTATCATTTTTTTTTTTTTCGAATCATTTTTCTCATGACAAAACGAATAAGACTCTATTATTAAAATTAATTTGCCTTTCGAAAAAATAGAAACTTTTTAAAACTCTTTTTAAAGTTATTTGACTAATCATTCATTATTCTTAACTAGTAACTAAAATGATTAAACTATAATAATTCAATATAATAATATTAGTTTAAAAATTATAAAAACATCATTCAAACACCACTGAGTGAAGCACTGTAATCATACAAGTTAAATTGGTAATACTAATTTCTAAGGGTCTAACTTCTCCCAAATCCTAAATCTTCCAAAATCCTCAAATTTCTCTAAAAATATCAAGTTTTTAGTTTGAGCCATTCAGTTTTGCATAACGGTGAATTTTGATACCGTATGGCAACACTATGCATGCAGTCTATGAAAACTATTCATGCCTTAAGTGTTATTTTCTTAACGTTATAGTATGAGAGAGCTCAGACCTTCAGTTAGGCTCTCTTAAAATACGTAAATTAGTGTGTAGTGTTTTAAAAAAAAGTTTAAAAGCTCAACCGATCTTACATTATTCAAATTATTCCTAAACTAGTATACGATTAAATTTTTTAGGTTCATGTTCGCAGTTTTTTTGGTTCAAGTTTTTTAATTAAACTAGATCTTTTTTTGTTTTTCAATATTTTCTACCTTCAATTTATCTTTGAGATTCTAAAAGAAACTGACTACGACATATTTAAATAGAATCATTTATTCCAGAATTAAAACGAAAGTAACCCATTTTTGGCCACTGTTCGAATATTGTCATAAATGTTTTTTTAAGAAACCTAAATATTTTATATTAAAATTATAGGCAATAAGAAGCTTTGAACTTTTAGCTTTCCAATGAGAGTTTTAAACTCAAAATTTATTAACTGTTTATCGAGATAGATAGGGGGCGAAAAGACCCTTATACTTACTAATATTTTGGAAAATATTGGAACTAATTTAAAACTTATTTTCAAAAAAAAAACAATGACCACGTTTTGTTGTTTTATTTTCCATTTCCTTTAATTAATTTTAGATTTTTTCATACCAGGCTCCTTGACATTCGTACAAACACAGCTATTCCAAAAATTTAACACTGGCTGCTATTTCATATTTCTTTTTCACACATTTTAAGAACTTTTAGCAGTTTTAAGTCTTTTATGAAAGCAAATTTTTTGTTAAAGCTTTATAACAGTATAATAATAACCTGTCAGCGCCCAGTGTTTGGTTTTTAGAACTGCACTTTTTCCAGGCTCACGAACAAGTTAACTAAAATCTAATAACGGATTTGACTTTTTTGTACCTAGATTGTCCTAAATCGTATAGCTTCGTCAAAAATTAAGATATGTTTTTTTTTTTGCTCGAATGGGTTGTTAAATTACAATTCAAAACTTGTTTAACTTTAATTCATACTGTAAAATTTAGTTTTAATTGAATATTTGATTTAGTCTGACATTTATTATGACGTTTTACCGCTGCGATAAGATTTGCAATGATTGTGGATTATGTTCTTGATATTATCTATTAAAATAGGAGTTTCTTTTATTTTTATCTTTCATTTTAAATCTCTAATGTAATTAAGTTTTAATTTTCACTCATATATTAAATAAAAAACCAATTTTTTAAACTTAAAATTGTACTTTACAAAAAATTATGATTATTTAAGAATTACAAAAGTCATTAAATATTCTTTCTTCATTTCTCAATCTCATAGTTTTTTATTTTGGTTTAAGATTTAATTTGGTAATTTAATTTAATCTTTATTATTAAGATTGAAATTTTGTAATTAATTATACATATTATGTTCTTCATAAAATACAAAAAAAAAGAAAAACAGAAAAACAAATGTAATTAAAATTGAAAACTTTAGGCAAAATAATATTTTCTAATTTATAAAATTAAAAAAAAATTGAAGATTAAATTGAGAAAAAATCGATTGTTCAACAATAAAAGAAAAAAAAACAGTTATATTTTTTTTTTTACTGTTATAATATTCTCTAAAGTGTTCAAAAATGTAAATTGCTTTAATATCTTCTAATTTTAATTAAAAATTAACTTTAAAAAAGTGTTGTAGATAATCAAATTGTTTTGAATACATAAATTTTATATACTATATATATATATATAATAATGTTATATACATACACCTAAATTACTTATTTATATACACAATATATATATATATACAATTATTTTATCTAGGAAATATTATAATATTCTATTATATTTTATTTATATATAATTATGTAGTACGTGAATATACCTAATATATATATATATATATATATATATATATATATATATATATACATTTACATATATCTATAATTAATGTTGAATTTAAATTCTTTTATAAAGTCTATGTCTAAACTAAAAATTAAAAATATATATATTTTAAAATAATATTATTAAATTAATGTTTATAACTTTTAGTATTATATTTATATATATATTTTTATATATGTATTATTATATATTTATTTATATAATATGAATATAATGGATTTTTGTAAAATAATAATCAGTACCACTACACCTTTTGGGACACTTTAAGCACACTTTATAAGAAGTATTAATAATAATGACTGTAAAGAAAATTAAGAAATTTATAAAATTATTCTATTATGAAAATTTATTTATATATATATATATAAAATTCATTTTTATTTTTTTTTCATAAATACAGTGTGTTGCATTTGTATAGGACCACAAAATTATAATTTTTTTTTTCTTACATTTTCTAAGTAAATTGAAGGAGTTGTAGTCCTTAATAAATTCAAAAACAATTTTTAATAATTTTGATATATAACTACATTATATAATGTCATTATATACTATATTCACATTAAATTACTGAAAATATAAAATAGCCTGACGTTTTGAATGTCCTAATATGAACTTAATATATTTTAAAATTATATTCTTGTTTAATATTGTTGTTGCTATTAGACCTTCCCCCAATTTACGCAACTATTAAGTTAAAGAAATAATAGGGATATAATACTAGAGAATATAGGAGGAATACTAAAATCAATGATATATCTGAAATGTGATTAATTATATGCTTTAAATTGAGAGTTACTCAGCGGTATATAACTGTAGATTGTCTCTTAATTACTAATCACCATAATATAGTACTGAATATCGTTTACTTATCATGCCATTGAGCTTTAAAGAGCCTAATTTTTTAGTAATATTGCAAATAATATTTTGGGCTTTACAAAATCTCCTTGGTAACCAGACATAATTTAATATAAACAAAATAAATAATTATATACTTATAAATTTATAGAAGTATTAATTGTAGATAAAACCACGCCACATATGTTTAACCCGGGGTTACAGATGCCGGGTTCTCCCAAGTGCCATAGTACCTAATAAGAGAACCGCAGAGAAAGTTTTATTGAACCTTTACATTTTCCTAACCCAATTTGAAATGTTTCTATGTTTTCCCCTCACATAATTTCGAAGTAATCTTGAAATCATGATTCAGTAGCTTTAATCATTTGACCTGCAGTGTATTTTAATAATATGTATATAGGTATATAACCTGAAATTTATAAAAAATAAAACAGAATGAAAGAAATTTTTCGTAGAACGAATTTTATGCAACGTAAAATATTTATAATGGAATTTAATTTGTTTTGAAAACAAAAAAAAACTAAAGAGATAATATAAATTCTTAAAGGCTATTTCATATCCCCATATGTTTTTTTGTTTTTTTTTTTATATTTTTCCTCCCTTATTTTTAAGGGTTTCAATTTCTATTTTTGAATAAAAAAAAAACAAAAAACTTTAGGCAATCCATTCTTATGAACAATTGAACTAACGTTCATATATAATACATATATGAGCATATTTTGGTAAAAAAAAAAGGCAAAAAGTATGTTAAAAAATATTTACTATGTACTTAAGTATATGAAAAGCAAAAAAACACACCTTGTCGTTAAGAAAAATTCTTTGGATTCATCTTGATTATTATTTTTGCTTCAATTTGTTGTTGTTTTTTTTTTTTTTTTTTGAGTTGTACTTACTGAAAACACATTCCATGGAAAATTAAACTTTTAATTTGCTTTTATATTATAAATATATATAGAGTATATAATGATTATATACTAAATATGCATAAAACAATATAATTGTATATAAAAATAGATAAAAGTATATATTAAAGTTATGTCTGTGTATAACAATTTGTATAATATTTATTTGGATTTATATTTGTATTTGAGTATAAATACCTATGATTTTAAGGATATAAGTATGTATGTATATATGTTTATATAGGAAAAGTAATTTCTCTTCTTTTGATTTTTTGTTTTTATGTTTTTTTATCTATAGTATGGAGAATATATATACATATATTATAAAAATATATTTACTGCACATTCTAGATGTAATTTTAAATGCTTAAAAAATGCTTCAAAATCATCCAAAATCAAATTATAAGCGTGCAAAATTTATCGATCCGTTTTTGCAAAATAGTGACATGCGCAACATTCGTATCCTTTTTTTTTTTTGTTTTTTATTTTTCTTTTGGTATCATTTTCATTGTTCTGTTAATTTTGTTTTTACTTTGTTGTTTCTCTTTTTTTTATTTTTAAATGTTTTTCATCAAACAAACAGCAAATAACATTAAATTTTTTTAATTCTTGTGATGTTTTTTTATGTTTTTTTATTTGGTTTTTGTAACTGTCCCCACTTCCTTACTTCTTTCATGTATATACGTATATATATAGGTATAGAACAGATATCTATCTTTGTTCTCTGGTATATATATATATATATATATATATAAAGAATGGGATGAGATTGTATAACAAAAAGGTATAAAAAAAGTATATTTAAAACATTTCTGGGAAATATTTATTAAATATTTTAAAGATGCGGGGCGGTAAATAAATGAATCTTATAATGAATTCAAATTCATTTTATGAATAAATATTTATATATATATATATATATATATATACTTTTATTAACATAAAATATAATATGTACACTTATATTTATGTATAGGTATATATTTTAAACAGTTTTTGTTATATGTATAATGTATTTTATTTTTAGTAAACAGTGTTTTATTATAATTATTAATTTAATTTAATTTTAATGTTTAAAATTACTTCCAAAAAAAAAAAAAAAACTTTCTTAAAAATTATTAAATAATTAATTTAATTCTTATATATGTATATATAATTAAATTCTATATAAAAGAATAAAGTTTATACATATAAACCGAATTTTATGTTTGTAATACTAAAATCGTTTCAAAGTTTTTATAGCTTTAAAAATAGAATATTAGGGCCGTTAGAATTCTTTTTTTTAACAACTTTAATGCAGATTTTATAATAATTGTAAATGTCCCAAAAGTCTCATATTTGACAAATATGATGTATGACAAATATGAGCTATAGAGTTCACAATTTCTAATAAATTCTTATAATTCAATTTAATAGTGTTATTCTATGTTATAATGGTATTAATTAATCAATAGCTATTTTTCGAAATTTTAAATTCAATTAATTTCCTGGTAAATATAAAATACAAATTTTTATAGGGGTAGGTACCAACACTTATAACAATTTCTTTAATTAATTTACTTGGGGATTTTTATATTCACAACTGAACATTGGCATTCTTTGGCATTAGAAATATTCAGGTACTATAAATATTAGCCCAAAGAGTCCAAAGTATGTAACAGAGGTTATTAGATTTAAAACTTTTAAACAGTATCTAGATCCCACATAAGTTTTGGAATCGAATAACTTACTATTTCATATATTGGTAATACAGAAGTTATTGATTTAGTTATAGAATTCAGAAGTTAGATAATTCCTGAAAACTGTATGTATGATATAGTAAGTGTTAATATGAAATTTATTTTATATAGACAGGGCTGAAAAAATTCGATAGATGATCAAGTTTGAAAAAACCAGCTTGATTAATTATAAAACATAACTAACAATTTCATATTAAGTTTGTCATTAAACAATAATTGCAATAAAATTTCGACCTAACATTTACGACATCCAAAGGATAACACATTCTTTTTTAAACGCTCCCATACCTTTTTGAATCATTTTTATAATAAGAACATATTAATATAAAAAAACGTTTAAAAACAAATTAAAAAAGCAATTAGGTATATGCAAATATTAATATCATATGAAACGCCATTTTGAATTGTACAACAAAATATTCATTTTAAAAACAATAAAAAAAGCAACTCATTTTATTTTTTTAATATAAAACCTCACACGTTGAACACGTTTTCTATTTACATAAATGTGTTTTTATTTTATTTCCTTTTATTTTTTGTTTTAAATCTTAATTAATAATTTAAATACAAACCACATATGGCTGAAAAATAATTTAATAATAATAATAGTTGAATTTATAATTCATCTTTTGTTTTTTTGTATTTAAAATAAAAAATCGTGAATTTTTTAAAAATAAATGCGGTAAAAATACGAGCATAAATAAAAATCACATTACATCTTTGTTTTAATATTTCGTTAAAATGCAAGCCAGAAAAGTTAAAATAAAACCCTTTTACGAAATCCTCACAGCATTCGAAAAAAACAAAAAAAAACGCCTTAAAACATATTACCATAAAATGCGACATATTGAAAATTTAGTCTTTAAACCACAAAATCGAAAAACAGAAAAAAAATTTCTTTATGCTTAGTCACGCTTCAAACCTATTACCGATTAAACGACAACCAAACCAAATAACAGAAAAACAAAAAAAAAAAGATACATAACAAAGGATAATGAAACTGACATTATTCAGAAAATATAAACTAATCAACCGAGAGGAAGGTTTGGTCAAAAACAAAAACAAAAAAAAACTAAATAAGTAATGATTACACTGTATGGGGGTATTAATGCAGACACATTTGAATATATATATATATATATATATATATATATATATATATATATATGATAGTAAATTTAAGTTAAGGCCTAAAATCGAATTGTCTAATATTTTAATAATAGCATAATGTAATCAGTTAAATAACTGTTAAATTAGGGTTAAATTTTTGTTTATTATTAGATAATATACCGAAAGTTCAATCCTGTATTAAAATTACATATAATTATTGCAACAACTGTCGATTACAAAATAGGTTGCCTAGCAACTGTAAATCAGTTTGATAAAAATGAAATCGTACGTTTCAATTATTTATTTTCGTTCTTTTGTTATATGAATTTATTCTCCGAATTGGGTAAAATATTTATATATTATTATGAACCGATGTACTCATTTAGTTAAC
This sequence comes from Dolichopus griseipennis, assembly GCA_963082915.1. Taxonomy (NCBI): domain Eukaryota; kingdom Metazoa; phylum Arthropoda; class Insecta; order Diptera; family Dolichopodidae; genus Dolichopus; species Dolichopus griseipennis. Next base: position 62,195,217 of record OY720442.1, read on the forward strand.
AATTAGATTAGTTCCAATCTTTCTCAGTTTTTTTTTTTTAATTTTAAAGTTTGATTTTAAATATTACGTATTTCAAATAACGGTTAACATAGAATACTATTTAGTAGACAAACTGTCATCTTAAACTAAAGTTTATATTGCAAACAATTTTAAAAGTTGACTAAAGCTTTAATTTCTTAAATGACTACGTAGAATAGGGATTAGATTACATATATTTCTTTCGAGAGCACAGAATTCGAATGCTAATAAAAGTGAAAAACTATTATATGGTGTTCGACTTGAGTTACTAATGGCACAACGAATAATTAAAAATATTTAATAAAAATACATTAATATAACCAAGTATTTTAATTAAATATTATAAATCACAGATATAGAAAAACGTTATAACTCAAATATAAAGTTATTACAAAAAAAACAAAGAAGAATTGTATGTATTGAAAATCTAAGACATTTCTACATATAATAAGAGGCAGTACGATCTCATGTTTAAAAAATATTTGGATTTCATTGAGATCAATTCTAATAATAAAGAATATAATATATCAGTCCTACTCTAGATATACCCATGGTATAGACAGCCATATTACACTAACAGTTGAACAGTTAGCACTTAAAAAAAAGTGTTAAGAATGTTAGTAACGGCCGTATTGTGATCTTACCAAATTATATGTTATATCTTATTTGAATTAAATGGTATATGTATGTATAGTATTATGTATAACATAGCATTTTATGACTCTGTGTTAACCCTCAAACTGTACAATTTGACAGTTAAAGTAAACAATTTAAGCAGAAAGTTAAAATTTACAAAAGTTATAAACTAAATTAAATTCAATGATCGTACAAGTATAATTCAACAATTCCAATATTAATAACTTGGAATACAAAATCTTACAGCATTTATTAACTTTTTATTATAAAGAAATAATTTTTCGGTTTTCGTTTATTGACCTTAACAAACGTTAATTTAAATACATATTTAATATATGGGGATATATTATTATCTATATACAATTTATACATATATATATATAAATGCAGAAAGCTATTAATAATAAAATTAATGACATTTTTGTTGTTTTTCTGTTCTTTGAAATATGGTGAGATTTTCATGACCGATAACATCTTATTATATATATTTATATATATATATATATACACTTATATGTATTATAAACATACACTATATATTATATATGTAAATAAATATAAAGACACATTGTATTACAAATTTTAATTAAAATTAAAATCTTTACTCTATAACCAAATAACATATATTATATATCAAATGATTATATGTATATATATATGAATATATAATGCATATATGTATACATATATTCTTCTTTATATATTTATATACATACTTATTTACATATATAAGTAGATATATGAAATATTTAAAAACAAAAGAAAAATTTTTTAGAAACTTTTATGTCCTATACCATTTATGTATTTTCATATTTTATTACATATATATATATATAACATAATAATATTATAATATATAATATTATTAATTGTATATATATCTACAATTGTAAATAAATTAATCTTGAGATCGAAATTAAAACGAAACGATTTTTATTATTATTTATTTGTTTTTAGTTTTTTTTTGGCAAATTTCTTCAATAAAATTAGAGAATGTCACAATTTGCAAAATCCAAATCCAAATCCAAATTGCTTTTGCTAAAGTGCCATGAAAAATTTAATGGAGGAAAATTAAGCCATAGAAAAAAAAAATATTTAGCACATCTTAATCTTTTTATAAATTGCTATAGAGTATGGAAGTGGTGATGGTTATTGATTTTTATAGTAAAATTTTCCCACTAAATATTAAATTAAATGCATAAATTAATTCTAATATCAGTTCCATGATGGTGTTATTTGTTATGTTGAAGTCACTTGGGAATTTTTTAGCAAAAAATTTAAAATTATAAGATTATTATAATATTGATTAAATTAATTAAATATATTTGGTGTTCTTGCTTTTTCTATAAAAAAGGCAAATTCAGAGTTTGAAGACATCATATTTCGTCGTCTGAATATTGGTTTGCTCCATACGTCAAAATGCCAATTTTTAGTTAGGAGTTGTTTGTGGAGTTTTAAAACGAGCTGGAGAGTATTAGAATTTATACTTTTTCTGCTAACTTCAGTATCTCTTAAACCACTGAGGTTTGTCGAAATCGGATAAGTGCAATAGACGCAGCTCCTTTTCGAACTATACATAGAGCCTGACTATTTGGCGTATGGACCAAACTAAAATTCAGACGAAGATTTTTAGAAAATAATTTTACAAGTTGTTGTCAGTTTTTACTCTTTTATACATAAATTGCATTATTTGAAACAATTTTACCGTAGGGGGTTCTAAATTGGTTAACCAGTGAAGCCAACTCTTCCGAAGCTTCTTCAATAAATTCTTACCTATAGAAAGTTATAAACCGGTGAAACAGTGAAGCCAATGCTTCCGAAGCTTCTTCAATTGATGCTTACCTGTATAAATTTTTAGATCAGTTAACTAGTAAAGCCAACCTCTCCGAAGCTTCTTCAATTAACTTTACCAGTAGGAAGATATAAATCGGTTAATCAGTGAAGCCCCCGAAGCTTCTTCAATTGATACTTACCTGCAGAAGTTCATAAATTGGCGAACCAGTGAAGCCAACGCTTGCGGAGTTTTTTCAATTCAAGACAGCTGGGTGGCACAGTGGTTGAGTGCCGACCTTTCATGCGGAAGGGCCCGGGTTCGTATTCTAATAAAAGTGAAAAAACTTTTCTGGCTTTCGACTCGACTCAGCTACCATTCGCCATTGGGTTCAAATTAATGGCATAATCAATAATTAATAATTATAAATCTTTAATAAAAAATACTTTAATATAAAAATATAAATAAATGCAAAATATAAACAAATAATTTAATTAAATAACATAACTCGCAGATATAGAATACCATATAAGTAAAATATAAAATATTACAATATAAACAAAAAATAGAATTGTAAATATTGAAAATCTAAGACGTTTCTACATGTTATAAGGCCTAGTACTATCTCATGTTTAAATTGTATGTGGAATTCAATAAGACCAATTCTAATAACACGAATATAATATTAACCCCTGTTCCAACATGTACCTATGGTATAGACAGGCTTATTAGCCTAACAGTTGAACAGTTAGCGCTTAAAAAAAAAAAAAAAAAAAATTGATCCTTAACTGTACAAAGTTATAAATCGGTCAACCATTGAAGGCAACGCCTCCCAAGATTCTTCAATTGATCCTTAGAAAGCTATAAATTGGTCAATCAATTGATCCTTCTTTAACAATAAGCTTCAAAATTTTATTAGACTCTTTTCTAGCTGTAATTCGATCTGAAATTGTAACTGTAACTGACTTACATATTACTTTTATTATCTTGCTCTCAATTTTAAATTATTCAAGTTCTGAAATATTGTCGCAAAGCTCCCTCCATTATATTCTTACAGAAAAGCATCATTAAATTTTTAAAATCTTTATTTTGCAAAATTTACATATAATAATTTGTACAAACTTAATTATAATTAAGTTAAAATAAAGATTTTTTTAATTGCTATAATAAATTTAAGAGTTTTGATATTTGAATAAATAACAAAAAAAAAATTATATAAGAAATATTTTATGAATGAGCAATAACACAAAAATAAATATTGTTTTTATTACTTATAATAACAAATTTGAATTTTTTTTCTCTAACTTTTTTTTTTCAAATTACCTCATAAAATTCATGAAATTAGTTTAATACATATATATATGTATAACCATATATTACATATGAAGTAAAAAGTTTAATTATCTGCTTGTTTGTTTGTCTTAATCAATTCAAAACAATTTTTGTAAACAATTTTAAAAAGTTATTTTCTCGAAAAATTTGACCTCCGCTGTGCTACAACGAACTTTGTTCAAGAAGTTTTTTGAAACTTTCCTGTTAAAATTTACTAAATAGCTTTGAAATTTTTTTTCTTATTGAGTTTGTCCTGAAGATATTTGAGGTCCTTTTGAGGGATACATGTAACTCACCCAAAAACAATTAATGAGTTTGCCAAAAAATCCAAAAGGACCTTGCGTATTCAAAGATGATGTCTTAAAATTGATATTAATATTTTAATATATCTAAAGTGTCTATTTATTATTTTATATGCATTCAATGCCACGTATAGCGTTGATCATATCCCTATATACCCATAATACTCGTAATGTTTAGTTTTATTTGTAAGTATATTAAATATTATTCGTTGACTAACTATTCGTAATTTCTGAAACCTTTTAATAATTTGGTCGTATTTATCTAATTTATAATTAATCGAATAATATAATTATTAGAATAGTTTGTGTAAAATTGTTTTTATATCCAATTTTTTTTAATTCGGCAATGAAATCAAAACAAACTAACTTTTTTACTAACTAACTTTATTGGAATAAAAGATATAAGCTTAAACCTTTAGTTTTGATGCTGAAACCCAAGCTTTTACTATATATAAAATTTTAATAAAGACTAATAGCTTAGTATTTTAAAATAAGTCATCACCTCATGCTAACACGTGTTAGTTAATGAAAAAAAATTTTAAGCTTATTTATTTTTTTAATTAAAAATAAAATTCTGTATAATCCAGGCCTCACTCCGCTAATAAGTTAGTACTAACCAAATAATTATTCATTGCATTAAATTTTATTGCAACATCACATTTGAAGTTTTAGTAGGTAAAGACATTTACTTATATAAAAATTATATTTTAGAATAGTGCTAAGCTTTTGAAGTAATAGGGCCCAGGTTTTAGTCTTAAATAATAATTCACTCCGAATTAACGCAAAATCGTATGAATGGTATATGAAACTACTAATGGTATGAAATTATTCGACTCCCGATATTGGAACATTAAAGTTTTTTTTTTTAAAATTTCCTATTTATTATTATTTTTACCTTTTCCTCAATTTAAGTGTTAAAAAACTCTCGAGATTTAAGGAGAAATCTCTTTAACTTTCCTAATTAAAATTTACAATTGCTGAATCCTTTCAGAGTTCGATTTTTCCGTGTAGATACAGTTCCTAGCCATATTGATTTTTAATATATAATTGAATACAACAAAGTCCTTTAGGACTAGCCTTGCCAAGATTTTAAAAATATCAATCTTAGGGTGCGTTTATGTTGGAGCTGCGATAAGTGATAAAAGCGTCGATAAGAGCATAGCGAATTATTATATATACATAATTTTAATATAGGTGTTTATATTAGAGCATCGCTTTAATCAGCTGCATAAACATTATACAATTTTCAACGCTATGCTCTTATCGACGTTCTTATCACTTATGGCAGCTCCAATATAAACGCACTCTTAGGTATCTATTCACACTACCAAATACTCTTAAATTATAAATTTAAGAATATTAAATTAAATTATTTAAATTATAATCTATTTCACATAAAATCCCTTAAATACAATTAAGTACAATATACTATAAATCCAATTAAAAGTTATATTTCGTATACATAATTGATTAAATAATCCGACCTTAATAGTATAATATCAATTAATTAATTAGCTATAAAATATTTTTAAAACTTTTTATATTTAAATTTATTATGTATACACCATTTTCATGTTAAATCACCAAATAATTTAATTAAACTCATATAAATTTGATTAATTAAAATATTTTTGTATAGGAAGTTCTTCATTTTGAAATCATTTTAAAAATTACCAAAAAAAACTTTTATTAAACGTTAAATATATTTTATATTAATAAATTATTGCGTACTGTGATTAAAATTTAATCTAATTAAAAAAAAAAAAAAAAAAAACTTTTTTTCAAAAATATTTAGGTAAAAAAAAAATGAAACAAAGAAAATTTTCTTGTTACTTACACCTACGTTTTTTAATAAAGGTGTGTTTTATTTCGATGTGGTTCGAACATGATTACAAAAACAATGCAATAAATTAAGTTCTTCGTCTTGATTTAAATTTTTTATATTTTTTTTTTCTTTTTCTTTTTTGAAAAAAAAAAATAATTTTTTTGAAAATTGTAGTAAAGTTTTGTTTGGATTTGAAACAAATTCAAATTTTTAAATAACGAGACATAAAAAAATTTAAAAAAACGGTAATTTTGAACCATTTCTATATAAAGATATATTACCTGCCGTTTACGTACTGTCGCTATCCAGTCGTCGCTAGCTTTACTTTTAAATGTCAATTTCTAAAAAAACTTGTGTTGGAAAATTCGAAAATTGTCTTGACATTTCATTTAAAATTGAATGAGAAAGGAAAGCAATGCGTTAACTCTATTTTATTATTACAAATAATTGAAGATTTAGAAAAACACAAAAAAAAAAATTAAAAGAAGAATTTGGGTTAAGTAGTCTGTAGGCCCAAAGAAGTAGCTATTATATTGAAACCAATCTTTAAACAGAAAATCAGTTGTCCCTTGACTGATTTTGACCTAGGCTTCCTTATGAAAAATTCTCTGAACTCTGAAATAAATATGATAAAGTATTAAATTATAAATATACGTACATAAATGTAAATGTACATATTGAGCTCTTTAAGTTAATATTGTTCAAGTGTATAGTTCAAATGTATTATTGACCTCTGTGGTATGAGGCTTCCTTCGATTGACAACCTCTTTCTTAAAGGTATAGTTGATTTTATAGTAATTTGATGACATTTTCGTACTATGTGATTATTTTTGATATAACTATAGAAGTATGTGTTCTGTGTGTATATGTATGTGTGGAAGTGTGCGTGTCCGACTTTGTGTCTAGATTTCAACCGATTTTGATGAAATTTAGTATAAATATTTTATTAGTGAAAAGTAAGGTTAAATTCGTAAATGGGCTAAATCGGAACACGGGATCGGGCGGTTCCGATATAAAAACAACAGACTTTTCGAGAAATCTCGTATTCTAATCGTCGTAATAAGCTCAAATTTAGTGCATAAACTAGTAATGGGATCTATGAAGAGTAGCTTCCATACATTGATTCTAGTACCATTGGGTCTAGAGTTTCCAGGAGTTTAGAAGTTCCAATAATTCATCAAAATCTCAATCGATTTTAATGAAATTTTATGTGAATACCAAAATAAACAAAGATATAAAATAATGCGCATATACAATCTATCTTGAATTTATTTCTACGTTTTTAAAAAATGCAATGAATTTACTAATTGAAGCCATAGATTTTTTTAAACTAAGTAATTTTACTTGGCTACCATTTTTGAATATTTAATATATTAAATTATTGATATATTATTAAAAATATGATTTTCAAGTTTCTTTGTCCGGACAGCGCTGTCTTAGATTTCTCTTTGCCAGCACTAAACAGTTATCTACAATACAGTACAAGATAATACTATTTGTATTATTTGGTGACAATGGACATAAGGAAGGTATGTAAATGCTAGGTTATGTTCTAGAATATTACGGAATTACCCTATTTTCAATATAAAAGTTTTTCATAAATCAAATTTATCTATTTTTTTTTTTTGCATTTTCTCATACAGATTTACATAAATATACTAAAAAGATTTTTCAACAATTTTCATATTTTACCGTTATTCCTTAAAATTTATTTAATCTAATATTTATTTATTTGTTTTTTTTTTTTTATAAACCGTCTACCGTGATAAAAACTAGTTAATATTTAGGAAATATTTGTTTTTGAAATATTCTATATAAATATATATATATATATATATATATATATATATACATATACCTAATACCTATTCCATATACATATACAGACATTCTATTTATTAAAATAATAAAGCAATATTTTTTTTTAAATTTTCCTGAGTTTCTTATAACCTAATTTGGATTATATAGAAATGATCGTAGAAAACTGCTTTTTTTTTTTTTTTAGAATCAACGTAAAATTTACAAATAAACACATTATCTACTTCTAATGCTTCCTATCAAAAAAAAAAAAAACAAAATAACAAAAAATATCAAAAAAAAAAATCAAGGAAAACAAATATTATACAAATACAACAAACATGCAACCAAGTCAATGATTCTGAAAATTCTTATATATAGAAAAAAAAATCTATTGAAAAATTTGAACTTTAAACAGATAGGCAAAGAAAATTACGACAAAACTACACAAATTTTTTATCCATTATTTTATAAAAAAAAAAAAAAAATAACGGTAAAAAAAAATTTTCCTTTGCAGTTTTCCTTTTACTAAAAAAAAAATTAAAACTTGCTGTAGAAAATGAGCTATACACGATATACTCAAGACTCAAGTCAAAAAAAAAAAAAACAAAAATATGAGAAACTTAAAAAAAATTCAAAAGACAACTAAACGGGGGATTTTCTCGACGTCTATATTGTTATTACGCACTAACATTACTTTTTGTTTTTTTTTAATTTTGTTCTTCTTGTTTTTCTTTTTTTTTTTTACTAACTATTTATAAACAATTTTGGCGGAGCTTAGTTAAATTTGAGGCCTCTTAATACTTCTAACACAATTTATTTTGTTGTTCTTGTTTTTTTTTTTTGGAATTTTTTTTTTTCCTTTGAGAAAAAAACAAAAAAAAATCACATTCTGCGGTAATAAGTATGTATGTATATTTGTATGTACAAAGTGAGATTTTCATTTTTAAGGATAATATTTTAAATGTAGTTGTATATTGTATATACGTGTATAGTTAAGAACAGAAGCATTCAACTTGATGATATTTTATAACAGCTATTTGAGAATTGTTTCATTTTTTTTGTTGTTTTTTTTTTTTTTTTATATTTCAACTAAAACAGTTTTTAATATTATTTTTAGTATTATACGTTAGTGGTAATAAGAGAGTATATGTTGGGTAGTTTAAAATAAATAAAAAAAACCAAAAACAAAAAATTGAATAAAATGTCAAAAAAGAAGAACATAGACGGAAAATAAAAATGAGAGAGAGAGAGACAAATAGAGAAAGAAATTTCATTCAAAATTGCTTATAAAATCATTTTTTATTAACTTAAATGACTAATTTTATATTTATTTAAGTAAAGCATTTTTTTTTTGTAAGATTTCAGTTGAATTTATATCCCTATATAACTTGTCTACAAGTATATATATATATATATATATATATATATATATATATATATATATATGTATAAAATAGTTATAAAGATAGTAAATAATTTGCATTTTGTTTTGAGATTATTGTACTAGCTACTTACTATCATAGCTAGGCTTTAAAAATAATATAGTAGATATTTTTTTTTATTTAGTAGATACATGAATCATAAAAGATTTAAAATAAAGAATATAACAATTTAAACGTTTTAAATTGAAGCCCATGAATATTTATATATATATTTATATTTTAATTGACATTTATGCAAAATATTTTATTTTGTCACTTATATTTGAATAGTTTTTGGGTTTTTAGTTAAATTGTCATTTAATTCCACTGAAAATAGTTTTTGCGTATTAAATTCTAATTAAGACGGTAATCCTGTGAAGTTTTTAGATGTTTTATAAAAGTTTTTATTTAAAGCAATTGCAGCCTCCGTCTTCTTTGTATTCAAATATTAATAGAAAAGGACTTCTTTACTTTATTTAGCTACAAATTTGTTTAGGAGTTCCAATTAATGTTAATAAGACTTAATTAAACGTAAGTGACAACTTTGTTTAAATAAAACAGAATCTTTATGGAAAAATCCATTAGGTTGCTTATGGTAACTCAATGTGGCTAACGGGCTGCAGGCGTTTCAATCTAAACTTAATAAAACTATTGAACTAAACTTTTGATAAAATTTCAAACTTTGTTTCATTATAGATATTAAATTATAAAAATGCAGCTACTCTAATCCATTAAGAAAACTGGCTCAATTTTAATAGCAACAGTTTTTGCATATAGGTAGTAATATCTCATGTTTAAATTGCATGTGGAATTAATTAAGATCAATTCTAATAATACGAGTATAATATGACCTCCTGTTCCAACATGCACCTATGGTATAAACAGGCTTATTAGCCTTAACAGTTAAACAGTTAGATTCTGATTAAATGATATACTTCAAAATAAAATACAAGAAAATTATAATATTAACATACATACCTGCAAAAAATTCAGTCAAATGACACTACAGTTATACTTAAGTTTGACATTTCTTTCAATTAAAATCTTTTATCGTAATAGTGTTGGGCATTTTTATTGCTATACAATTTCATTTAAAAAACTTAAATGGGTACCTATTATTAAAATTCATTATTGGTATACTCGTGTATCAAAATATACTACATTATATAAGTATATTATAACTGTTAATATTATCGAATATTGAATCATTTAATATGACAATTACAAGGTATAATAGGTAATTTTTATTTTTATTATAAAAACATAATTAATCCTGAAGGTTTATTGTTAAAATCTCTTTATACTAAATATATAAGTATGTGTACGAGTTTACGTGTATATAAAATTCATTTTGTAAAAAAAATATTCCAATCTAAAGATTTTCATATATTATATAACTACAAATAATATTCAAAAAAAAAAGCAACTAGTTTGAATGATAGTTGTAGAGTATAAGTATATTGTAAAATAAAAAAATGTTTTTAAGTGTTTAACAAAGTTTTGTTTCGTTTTTTTTTTATTCGGTTTTAAACGAATGTTTGACACTTGAAAACATAAACCAAATTATTTTATGACACAAATTAATGACTATATAATATAATAATATATATATATATATATATATAAATTTTTTTTGTTACCCCTTAAGCAGCAATCTCTTAATATTATTATTATTACTATTAAACTTTTTAATTTTGTATAAATATATGTATATATATATACAAATTTTATATCATAAATGATTTATAACCGGTATAATAATTTTTTATGAGTTACTTTTATTACAAATTTTATTATATTTTGGTATCCGTCGGTAATTTGAGTTAATACCTAACCTATACTATTCAAATAAATGGGTTTTGCGTTATTTTCACACCTTTTAAAATGAAGTTTTTTAATTCTTTTTTTTTTTTGTTTTTTTTTTTAAATACAAATTAGATTTTAAATGCGCGAAATTATTTAACTTCCGTGCATTTTTATAAATTTGTACACAAAAATTCTTGTAAAATTTATTTTTATTGGTTATTAAAATAACTCAATTTTTGTTGTTTTTATTTTTCATTTGAGTAAATTTGGAACAACAAAATTAATGAATTATAATGTTATTATTATTAAAAATAATAGTAATAATAGAATGTCCACGCAAATTTCTTGTTTCTTAGTAAGATACAGGGTGTTTCTTAATTAAGTGCACTGCTATATGCAACCATACTTATGAGTAGATAAAAAAAAAAACAAAAAAAATGTGGTTTTTTCAAAAAGAAATTGTTAAAACTTCAACGTGTTTAAATTTTAATGGTCGCTTTTAATTTTTGAAAGTCTAAAAGATTGAAAATGACAGTAGATTAAAAGTTGGCATCTTAAGCTTTCAAATACATTTACAAAATTTTCATAAGTAGTCTAAAATCAGAGTTAAGTGTAAACTTATAGCTATAGTCGGAAATGTAGCACTAATGTAAACAAACTGGACTCGTAGTTTGATCGAAAAAGTATTTTGATTTAAGTCTCGTAATTTTTAATGTCACACTTCGATTACTACATTTGCAGTATAATCGATTATTTAGTAAGACAAAAATCATCTTAATGGAAATGTCATTTTTACATTAATTGCATGTTTCGATTTTGCAAATTAGTCAAAAAAATTTTGTACGTGCACAAAATGGATACCGAAATGTAAGTAAAAAATTTTTAGATTTTCGAACGTAGAGCTATTAAAATTTTCAATTACATCTTTATGTATTTAATCACCTTAGGAATATAATAATTTTTTATTTTTTCAGTCAATACACTTGTTATTAATTTTATTTTTATTTTTTTCAAATTCAATATCAAATTCCATTTTGTTTTAAATTTTATTTCAATTTTTATTTTGATAATCGTCAACTGATATTAGCTGCAAAGTCTTACAGTAATGCGACAAAAACATTTTTGTAGTAAATGATCAACTGCTTTTGCATTAATTCTTTAGTGTGACATTTCCGATTACAATTTATGAAAACTAAAAATAACTAAATTAAACCTCAATATCCTCACAAAAAATGTGCCTACTCATTATTACCTATGCAGTGCTATATAGCAGTGTACTTAATTAAGAAACACCCTGTATATATATATTAATGTTTCACTTCATTTACAATAGACACAAGATTAATAGAAAAACGCAGAGTTGAGTAAAAAAAAAATGAGAAAAAAAAAAAAAAATAAATGAAAAATAAGTCATGAACCACAAACTATAAAATTGCCTCATAAAAATTATTTTTATTACCCCAGTCAATATTTAGTTAAGATGGTTTAGTTGTTGTTTCTTTACCCACAACTAAATTATATTATCATGAAAAACTAAGACTCTAAAAGTAGTAAATATTAAATACAATAGTAATATAACTTTCTGTATATATATATATTTAATTTACATATATTAGAAGGGTCTAATTTTCTGGTCTTTATCTATATACTCGTATATACAATAATATAGTTCTAATTTTTTTTTTTATTTTATTTACACAATTTTTACGACATATTTGCAACTTTGTTAAAAAATTTTATTATTAATAGTTAAAGATATATAATTCTAATTCGCTGAGGCGCATTCATTTACATAATATATAGTATATAAAAAAAATGTGATTATATATTATAAACGTATATAATATAAGTTTTTTTTTTGAATATGGTTTGAATGGTTTTGAACGCATATTCATTCACATTACCTCTTAATTGAAAATTATTAAGAATATGTTTTAATAATCAATTAAATTTAATGGAAATTTATGAATGTGTGAGTGCGTGAATATTTGCTAAAAAAAAAAAAAAAATGAAAATTTTCCACAGAAAATATATAATTTATGTAAAATAACAAAAAAAAGAAATGCAATGAAATTGTACTTAAATTGAAATTTAACAGGATGTGACTAAATGCTTTTAGTTAAAGAGATTGATGTAGATTTTGGTTAAAGAGTTCAAATTTCATTTTTTGTATTTTTAATATTTTTTGAAAAATCTGTTCAATTTTCAAGAGATTGAAAATGCATATGAATCTCAATTGAATAAATATTATATAGCAACTAATGATGTAGAAACTTATAGATATGAAGTTATACAATTATTAAAAAATAAGTTGTATGACAGCTACTCGAACCTTCTTTGCATCATCTGTCTATTTGGCTATAAGAAAAATACGAAAATATCTTGGGAGCTTCTTTTTGCTCGTGGCAATTTGGCAAATGAAGCATGCTTCTGTCAGTGTAGTATCAAAGTAGCATTAATCATTAAATAAAGCATAAAGTTTTTCTGTTTATGAAAATGGACTGTGTGCGTTTCCGAACGAAGTAAGTCTCATGATAAATAGACGTCATCAATAATATCATAATATCATGATTTAAATTATAAGGAACTAAAAAAGGTTCAATTGATCATTTATCAACAACATGTGCTGAAAATGCCAGCAGAAATGAAATTTCATTAAGCTTCAGAATTGTAGATTTGGTTGATTTAAATATTCTAAAGAGTAAAATCAAGGGGATTCCAGATTTTATAATATATATTGTTAAAGGGTGACATAATATTATTATAGAAGATAATTCGGACTTTAATCCGAAAAAAAACCTTGAAATATATTGAAACCAAATATAAAATTCATCATAAGTCAGAATCTCGCCTTTGCATTAGTATAAATAAAAATTCTACGACAGGCGAATAACTGTAAATTCATCTTTTTGAATCCAACTTCTGGGAAAATTATCAAATACCACAATTTCTTAAGCTTACAAAGATTAAAAAATGCTTTAAATTAATTTAATTAAATTTATTTCTAGGACTCCATGTTAATGCTAAAAATGCATAAATACTTACATATTAAATTTTAATAAATTGTTGCACTAAATTAAAATATTTTATTTAACAAATTAAAAGAGTTCATTATGATAAAAACTTAATGTTAAAATTATTTGCATATGCGAACTTAGATATAATTGTTATAATTAATGGCGAACCCGCATTTATTTAATTAGTTTTTTTACTATATTTTATTAATTCAATAGATATTATTTGCATAATTTTACACCTGTATAACATAATGATATTTAAAATAATGTGCATTGTTTTAAATAATTAATTATACTTTATTATCAAAACCAAAAACAAATGTAATTGTATTTAAATTAAAAAAAAATGCACATAACTTCTACATAAATGTTTTTAACAAAACTTTAATTGAGTCTGATACGTGCTTATTTTATTTTACAAAAACTTATTAACAATAAAATAAACATAATTCCATTCAAAAATAAATAGGTGCATTGTTCAATGTTTGGATTAATGCCATTTTAAATTAAGTTAAATTATTTGTTTCGATAAAATGGTGAAAGTTCACTTGTAAATCAAGTGAGTAATAACGTTATCATAAGTTTACTGCACTGAGCTAAGTTCCTTTCTAATAAACATTATTTCTAATGATTATGAAAAGGTCTATTTAAGTAATGGCTCTTTTTTTATAAAAAAGTGATTCGAACTTTTTTTTCGTTTCACTCTCGGGCTCTCCTATTGCCAAAATACAATGTACATAACGTTAGTCTTAAGGAAATTAATTTTTTTCACAAGTCTAAAAATTTTTTCAAAAGAAGTATATCGTTTTATGGTTATTTAGATAATACAATAAAATTTATGACATATTAAGTCTTGAGCAGAAAAGGGCTGCCGACTTTTTTTGTGGGTAATTTTTAAAGGTTTTTAAAAAAAAAATTCAGCTTATTGTTTTTTAAAGAAAGCGATAAGATCGAATAATAAGCGGCCTTAGCTTTACATAACAGTTAAATAATACAAAAATTTGCAATTATTTGCAACAGTATTGAAAAAATTAGTATTAGAAAAAATAACAAGAGAGTTTAATTTTAATTTTTCAGAATAAGCTTTCGTCCCATCCTTCAATAGCTTATAAAAAATATCATCAGCCTTTTGAACGACGATTTGTATGATGGACCTAAATGAAGGTCCAATGTAAGCAAATAAACCAAGAAAAATAATCAACATAATTTTAAATTCTATACTAGGATGACTTTATCATCGTTCACAATTTTATTTAATTTATTAAAACAAGATTTTTACTAAATTATTAATCAGAACGAATCCATATATTATTTATTACTTTGTTGTTCGTAACCTGTTTTCAAAACAGTTTTTCTATAAATTCACCAAATATTCTAATATAATTCAAATATTATTTAAAAAAAAAACATTTTCATTTGACGAAGCAAAGCATTTAACTAAAAGTTGGTCAATTTTGAAATCTTTTTACTTTGTTTCGCTTCAATAACTTTGACACAATGTTATTTATTTGAACTGTCAAAGCGTATAAAGCAAACCTAGCAATAAAAGCGTAAATTAGTTCTTCACCTTCAGGGTTTGATAGCATCATTTAGAAAAGAGGATCTAAAATGAAAGAACTTTGATTCATATATATACATAAGATACATTAGTTATTTATTCAACTGTCAAAGAGTATAGAGCAAGCGTAGCAATCAAAGCGTACATTAGGCCTCTGATTCATATATATATACATAATATACATTTGTTACTTATCTCAACTGTCAAAGCGTATAAAGCAAGCGTAGCAATCAAAGCGAACATTAGGACTTCACCTTTAGTGCTTTATAGCATTATTTACAAAATAGGATCTAAAATGAATGAACTTTGATTCATATATATATAAGATACATTTGTTATTTATTTTAACTGTCAAAGCGTATAAAACAAGCGTATCAATCAAAGTGTACCTTCACCTTTAAAGTTTTGATAGTATCATTTACAAAATACGATCTAAAATGAATGAACTTTGATTCATTATCATAAATTACAAAGCTTCTCGTCACAATTCTTTCAATTCCTTGAATTCAAATAACATTTTATTTATAATTATAATAAACGAATAAGCAAAATGAAATAAAACATAATAACAATAATAATATTTCAAATTAATCTTTCAAATTAATCAAATCTAAAATAAAAACAAAAAAATAAAATAAAAACTATAAACTAAATTAATATTTATGCTAATTAAAAAAATAAAATTAATAACGATATTTAGGTATAATTCAAAAAACTTTTATATTTCTTTTTATTTTCTTAAATATATTAATATTGTATTTAATCACATTATAAGTTCTAATTAACAGTCATCTACTGTTATATATATATATATATATATATATATATACATCTCAATATGTATATATATTCATATTATATACATTTATATATACTAATTTAAATATAAAACGCCGCTAGTCCACTACTAAAGACATAACGATAATTATCATAAACCATAATAATATAAATATGTTTGAGTAGGGTAATAACCATAAAGACGTCGTGGTTATAAATTAATTTTATTTTTATTTTTTTTTTTTTAATGAAAATTTCAGAATATTTTATTTGCATTTTCGCATATTTTCATTTAATAATTTTTATTTTTTTATTTTAATTTTTTTTTCCGTTTAAAAACAAAAAAATGGTTTTTGTATCTGTAGAATGTTAAAAAGCAAAAATTAAATATATTTTATTTAAATTATATATACTATATATATATATATATATATATATATATATACAAACAAGTACATCCCATTATTGTTGCAATTTATAATATGCAAAAAAGTTCCGATGAAATTTTATTTAAATTTTTTTTTTTTAATTTAAAACAAACAGCAAACAGGAAAGAGAATTGATAATTTAAAATAAAATTAACTGCAATAATAAAACAGGTTTTTTTTAGTAAAAAAACCAAAACAAGTGAAAAGGAAATGTATGTATATAAATGCTACGTACGCTTCACATAACTGTAAATGTAGCAAAAAAAAATTGCACGGACATAATGTAAAAAAAAATACAATTTAACACGATATTAAAAAAATCAGTTTAATATAAATGTTGATTGCATCATATGCATACGTATTTCTGAACAGTCCAAGGTCTGGACTTTTGAAATTGTCTTTTATCTTTGGTTACATAAAATCAATTTAAAAGTCAGATAATCAGAAAATGTTAATCAGAAGTGAATATATTAAATGTATAAGATAGATAAAGACTAAGTGGCCCGCCACTTCTCCTTTTATTTCATTTGTATATAAAAGAAGATTCAATCTAAATGGTATCTTAAAGATATCTTAGCTTTACATTGTATCACTGATTTGTAAAAGATATTAAATCTTAAACTTTAGTTTCCTTCCTTTATAAATGAAATCCAATTATTTTCTTGTAAAATTATAAACAGTTAATATGGACTTGCAACATTATCTTTTACGTCAAAATCTTATGCGACAAAATCTTGATTTTAAAAATTTTTTAAAATAAAATCTTTTTTCCAAAATCTACTGGGTTTCATACGAAACTAAGTAAATTTTGAAATTTTTTCAAATCAAATGTAATAAAATTGGATACAAAATGATTCATGGAACAGCAACATGCCACCTCCCACCACCCAGAGCCTTCTCTAATTGAGTTATTGATGTTGGATTTTGCATTTAACATTCAAATCAAAAAAATGGTATGATGATACAGTACATATACCTATTTCATGCAAAAGAAAGTCTCTACTAATTAAGAATCCCATATATACATATAAAAAAATATTCTGGAAAAAAGCGGCAACCCTGCCTTTGAATTCAACTCTAAAATCCTACTTCATTTTTTGTTCATACACTTTAAAATACAGCAGCAAATTTTCCCTTAAGAAATATTTTGCAAGATTTTGCCCTTGTAAGATTTTGTAATGAAAGATAAAAAAGTAGGATTTTGTCGCAGGTTGATTTTAGGGTGCAGGATTGTGATCTTCTCCTATTTAATAATTTAAAATAATTAGAAGAGGTTAGGAAAGTATTATAAAATGAATGAAGACTTAACTTTTTCCTATCTGACCGATTACTCAGTGGTAAAGTGCCGGCTTTTCAATTGAAAAATTTCGGGTTCAAATCCTGATCGGATTTAATAAAAAAATATAGTGGATATTAAAATAATTTTATAAGAAGTCCAAATGTCAAATAGGCAAAGGATTAATATTACCAGGCAAAATTTACTATAGTCTGGTACTACAAATAAATAAATAGATAAACTTCGTCCATTATGTAAACATGCTTCATCCATTGGTATTTTTCTAATTTAAAACCAATATAACTAAATTTACAGTTCAAACTTAGGAACTCTCTAAAACAAGTGAAGCAATCGCATATCTTTAAAAAATAACCAGAAAACCTAAAGATGGCGGCAAATATTTCTTAAAAAGTGGCCACAAACTTTTGAAATACTTTGCTTTATTATTAGAAAATTTAGTAACCCACATTTAATTAATTTTTATATATATATTCTAAAAATAAATTTTTAAAAGTTTTAAAAACTTTCGGAATAATTCTTTATAAATTCACCGAATCATTCACATGAAATATAAATAAACCGTATATTATTGGAGAGAGCCGACAAACGGGCCGCTTTTTAAGGGTTGAAAAATTAAAACAAAAAAACCTCAAAATATGAAAAAAAAAAAACAAATTCTTTAAATTAAAAGTTTTTAAAATAAATAATTTGTCGATAAAATCAAAGTTATAGTGCGGTTTTATTGACCATTTCGTTTTAAAAGTTTATTAAAATTCGACAAATTAATTAAAATATGGAAAAAACGTTTTTATAATTATAATTTGTATAATTGTTTAAAATTAATCAAAAATATGTCAAAAGTACAATAAAGCTATTAAATTCAATAAAAAAAACCATAACCGTGAGTGAAAATTTAAAACAATCTAAATAAAATTCGAACTAATTTATAGTATAATTTAATAAAATTAAATTTTTAAGCGCCTTTACTTAAATGATGAATAATTAAGTAGGGGTTTCCAAATATATATAAATGGAACTCAAGTTAAAATCATAGCAAAATTTCTTAGTACTTGTGTCGGGAACAGTTTAAGACTTCAAACTATTGATATTTAACAAATATATATATATATTTTTTTCTGTTTCACTCCTTGGAGGAGCACGGGGCTTCCACAAAGCTTCTTTATCGTACTCTTTTGTGAGCCAGTTGGGTATTTTCAGATAATGCTCTCCCACAACTTTTAATTACCTGTCCGACCTTCACCAATCTATTTTTGGTCTAGCCACACCTCTTTGTCCCTGCCAGTTCCAATATAACTTCTGACGTGCAATGCTGTTGATTTCCGAAGGTCAGTATTTCTGTTGGTTTCTTTCGTATCTCCTTTTCTTTGTTTTTATTTGACAGAGTATGATTCTAGCCTTGAGATAGTTAACAGTTCCTCACTTGCTATCCATAATATTATGTATTGTTCAGAGGAATTAATTTTCAAATATGTACTTGAAGCTTGTTTGTTGTAGAGGTGGCTACCTAATGTTTCACTACCTGATTTTACACATGCTTCGTATATTCTTGTTTTCGTACCTGTTTAATTGTGCTGATCTTAAGATTGTCCAAAGTCTCTCGAATGCCATTCATGATAACATCGGATTTCAATATTTTCTTCGATGATGCCAAGGCAATTGAAACTTGCCACATCCTTAATGTTTGCATTGTTTATTATTAATTAACATAAGAAAAATGGAATTTACCATCTGTGATTCTTAAAATGTCTCAAAATCGATCAAAATAAAAAATCCCAAAACTAAAAAATAACGGTAAGAAATAAAAACTCTAAACCAAATTTGTTGTCATACAATGCTTGCCTCAACACAACAATGGGGTACAAAACAAAAACAAATGGCATATAGATATAATTTATATAAATAAATTTATAATATTAATATTTGTCACTGATAAATAATTAAATTATAAATTCAAGATTTATCAAACTTCAATATTTTATATAATATATGTATATATATATACTCCCTATACTGCCACAGGGGTGCTATATTTCATATTAAAATTTACAAATCAAATAATATGTCAGAATATTTATTTTTTTTTAAATATATACGATATTTTCAATTATCAATGACATTTTCATATCGATCCGAAATATTCCTATAACCTAAAACAGTTAGTCAAATTCAATAAGATATAATTCCAATTTAACAGATACCTTGTATAACAGTAACTCGTATTTTTATTTTATAACAAATTAATAAAACATTTAATATTAATATTCAATATATAAAATTTCGAAAAAAAAAAATCCAATTTAAAAAATTTTTCTTTATACATACCGTATACCTTTATTTATATACAAATAAATATATATATACATTCTTATTTATATACACTTCAAATCCAGTCAATTCTCTATAATACCTATAGTGATAAATATTAAAATTAAAGCAATATTATCAGAAGTGCTATTTTCATTTCATAAATATAAATTACACATATAATAAAGGTATATATATCTAATAAATATTATATTTATATACATATATATATATATAAATATATATATATATTATTTCCTATTCATGCTGAAACGATGGTACTACTTATACACAATATATTTTTTTCATAAATATTAAAAAACACAAAAAGAAAATTCAAATATTTTCCTTAGGGATTTTCCTACATATAGTTTAGAAAATTTTCTTTTTAGAAATGGTCAATGATGCATAACATAGGGCAATGACTATTTGAACTTATGTTTAGTTGTTATGGGGTGCAAAAATAAAAAAAAAAAAAAAAAACAAAATAAAAAACTATAACACAATACAAAAAAAAAAAAAAAACAACAAAAACAACAAAAACAAAAAACACAACCCTCGCGAGATTTAAATTGACAAAATAACACTCTTGACAAAGAAAAATTGCAAAATGAAAACTGATAACAGTAGTTACATTTTCAATATAAAATGTGTATATATACATACCATATGCAACTGATATATATATATATATATACATATATTATATACCATTCTGTTTATTTTTTTTTTTTCAAATTAACTTTGTTCTGGCAGGGAATTCGGTGTTTTTTTTACAATTTCTAAATAGAAACCCCTCGTTTTGTTAAAAAAAAAGGCATAGTATATAAAAACAAAAACAAAAACAAAAAAAAAAACAAAATAAAGAAATGTAACGGTGTCATAAAGGTAAATGCGTAGATATGGTCGACAAATCCAAGTAAATGGGTACATAACCATTTCTTTTATATTTACTTGCAAAATAAATTCAACTTTTATTATTTTCATTTTTTATGCATATATTAAAATTAAAAAAAGGAGGAAATTCGAATTTTTTTCGAATTTTAAATTAAAGTTTCGTTCGTCCGTCTGAACTTTAAATTTTGGAATTTTTAGAATGATATTTTGAAAATTTTTGGAGTTAAAATATTTGTTTGCAAATGTTGCCAAGGTGGAGGTGGATTGACAAGCATTAAATTCATTAGCGAATATATTGTTTTAACACTTGATACCCGCTTGGCAGGAATGCCCCCTAAAATTTAATCCAAAGTTGTATTATTTTAATGATATTAAAGTTATTTTTCGAATATGGTTATTGCGAATTTCTATTAAGATAACTGTCAAATGACTACGTATGTCAGCTACAGTCAAATTCGATTGAGTTACTAATAAGTGTATTAGTGAATATTCTAAAAATAATAATTAAAATTACAATAAGGTTACACAAGTGATGCGATAGGTCAGAAACGGATATTAACTTTTAGTAGAATCAATGATTTATTTTATAAAACTAATACGATCTGTCAACTTTGACGTTTATATAGATTTTAATTTATTTTTAATTTATGGGTTTCTACAATGAACGTAGCTATCTGTCAAACTAAGTTAAATGTATTGAATTATATGAAAGTCTCTACAATAGACGCAGCCATGTCGCATTCATTACGCAGCCATTAAAAAAGTTGTTTAACTTTTAATATTTTCTCTTTCACTACGTATTCAAATGTCAATAAATTGAAGTTTGGAAAATATTATATTTTTTATATTAAATTGTCAGAATAAAAAATTAATAAAGTTTGTAAACAAAACAATGTCAAAAAACGATGTCATGTACATTTCATAGTGGACATTTCTTTGTGTGAGAGCGAAACGAGAGCGTCGCATCATTGTAGATAGGCTATAAAAGTTTTCTAATTTTGCAAGTATATTCATAGACTTAAACTTATTTTCAGAATGGCGAGTTTCTGTTATTTTTCAATTTTAACCTTAAAATTCTATTGTTAGGAGGACTGATAAGTTAAAGTCAACTTTTGTTTCAGCGTTATAAAATATATAGATAAAATAAATTCCTATCGTTTAAATTTAAAATGCTTGCATTTTATTAACTTTCATTTTTAACTTGCTCAGTTTACCTTAACTATAGTTACGTGTACTTTTCCAAAGCCATTTCCAATTTGATAATCAAGTTTAGGACCTGAATTCATATCGAACATTGTTATAGGCAAATTCGATTTTCAGAATACAAAACCAATTTTAGTAATTAAAATCATTACTTTTTATCTACAAGTATGCTATCAGCTTTAATTTTTACCGTTGAATACGTTACAAAAAAAAACAAAAAAAAAAAGTGCGTGCTTTTTTACACAATCATGGATATTCATAAAAAGAGGGTAGAAAAGCCTACGATTAGCATTTTGTTTGTATATGATGGGTAATTTCACTGCTTTTCTTTTTTTGTTTTTACTTACGTTTTGTTACGTTTATGTTATTTTGTTTTACGTTTTTTTGCTTTTAATTTTTTTTTTTTTTTTAATTTTATCCTGTAGTTTTTTCCCTCACAAAAAAATTTACTTCTGATAGAAAAATTACAATAAAGGAAGAATTTAAATGGCAATAGTGGGTTGTTTTCTTCATAGTTAACAGATACGTTATGGAAATGACATTTGATGGGTACTATACACTCTATATAACATATATATATATATATATATATATATATATGAAATTTTAAAGAAAATAAAATAAAGGGAGATTATAAGAATGTTATAAGGTTCAGAATAATGTATATCTATATATATATATATATATATAAATATATACCTTTAAAAGGAAGGATGAACAATGTTACGTTTTTTTTTGTATTTTGTTTATATTAAAGACTTATTAAATTTAAATAAATTTAATATACATAAATTTTCTTCAAACCCAATGTATATATATAAATATGTTAATAAATATATATATATATTGTTACTGTGCGCCTTTTGTTATTGTACGCCTCCTGTATCTTTTAGATTGTTTTTGTTTTTGGTAATTTTTTGTTTTATTTTTGTAAAATATTAAAAACAGGGGATAAAAAATTATAAACACTTGTTTGCAAATGAAATATTAACATTTTTATATTTTTTTGTTTTATACTTTCTTTTTTTTTTTTTCAAGGTATATAAATTGTATTTGATAGAAAATTACTTTCTCTTTTGTTTTCATTTTTTTGGTTTTGTTTTTCTATATTCTATATATATATATATATACTGTTGTTGTTATTGCTTTGTTAATAATAAAATTAGGATATTCAAAAAAAAAAAAAAAAAAACAAAAAAAAAAAAAGAATTATAACAGTAAAAAAAATACTAATAATTTAATATATTTTATCGTCAGACTGAATAATTCAAGGATTAGTTCAATTTGTTCGCCCTCTGCTTTATATACTCTAATATACATATATATATACATATTTGATAAAATTTGTTTACGTATAAACACATAAATATGTATATATATATATATATAAACAAAAGGAAAAAATAAAACATTACTATAATTTACAAGTTGATCCATTATTATATGACTCCTTTCCCCTTCTTCCCTCTGCTTTATTTTGAATCTAAATAAAAAACAAGAATGGTCACAAATTTTTTAAGCCCATGTTCAAAATATTCAAAAAAATTGAAAATAAATTATAAATTAAATATTTTTTAAATTGGTAAGAAAACCAAATAACAAATAAAATTTTTAAAATTATTAATATAAATATTTATTGTGCATAAATATATCTATACAATTTTTTTATTTTTTTAATTATAACAAAATTTTCCTCAACTACAATTTCAAATTTCACTTATTTGACACAAAATAAAATCTATAACTAATTGCTGGAAAATTCAAATAAAGAAAAATTGTACAATTTTTGAAAAAAAAAAAATTATTTAAGAAATTATCAAATTTTGAATAATTTAATAAATAAAAATTTGTATATTTTGTATATGTATACCAGTGTATCATTTCATTATAAATATTGTCAAAGTTTTTAGTATTAAACTAAACTTTTATACAAAACTTTTTTGATAATTTCCCAAAAAATTTCTTTAATATCGTAAATAATTTTTATTGGGCAGTTTTATTAATTTAATTTAGTTTTGGTTTTATTTTAATTTTTTAAATAATTTATTGTATTGTACATTATAAAAATAAATTTAAAATTTAAAATCTAATTTATATAATTTAAGTAATTAATATTAACAATATATTTATAAAAAATTTTGAATTGAAGTATAACACAGAGGATGTAAAATTTGGATTTTATCTTTACAATAGTTTTATTTTATTTTTTTAATAAGGGGGTGGGGCTTCAGTGGTGCAGTGGGTAAGCATTTGGTTCATTGCCTGAGGTGGTTCGGCTTCGATTCCTATACGAGTCATGAAATATTTAATTAAAAAAAAAAAAATTATTGAAAAATAATTTTTCTTTACAAATCACCATGGTGACCAAATACATATATATAGTTTAAATATTAATTATTTATTTATTTATTTGTAGTATCTTACAATAGTAAATATTGTCTGATATTAAAACTTTCCTTTGCCTATAATAGGACATTTGATCTTCTTATTAAACTATTATAATATACACTATTGTTAGATATAATTTTTTTATTATGTATATGTGTTTAAAAAACCATATCTTATGCCGCATGTATTATATAAATCGTTAAAATGTGAAAGGGGTTGATCAAAATCTTATGCACAATTGTAAACACTTCATTTTATTGCTATTATCTTGTGGTTGTACAATTTCCATTTTATAAAACTTATATTTTTTATAGTTTTGTTAGACTGTACCTGCTAATATTTATTAATATTTGACTTAAATTTATCGGAACGCTGAAGTTGTTTGTGAATTAAATCAGATTTAAAATAAGTAATTTCATCCTTTACTTTTGCGAATATTATAGGTTTTTTAGAGACTCTTACATAAATTATCGGGGGTGGTACAATTAAATACAAAAACTTAAATTGAACTTTATTATTGGCTATGTTATATTTATATAAATGTTATTATAATTTGATTACTATTAATATTATTTATTTATTCAATATTGTTATATTATGATAATTTAACTTGTCTCAATCGAAAATTTAATCGTCTAAACTTTAAGCCTAGCCATTGTTCAGAAAATATAATTTTTTAATTTCATCAAATTTTAAGCAATCGAATAAAGACGCTTTTAAAATATTTGATTCTAAAAAATAAATTAATTAGATCATTAATTTAATATTATTAGATCGATTTATTTAAAACAATGATTTTATGCTTAGGGATTTAAG